>NJDC01000968.1:277463-334164 GCA_002245475.1 Calephelis virginiensis
CAGTAGTAAGAGTAACCGTAGAGTAAATTTATTTGAAATAAAACCTTGTTGTCATCTATTTTACTAAATGGATGATCCATTCTTTTATGGCCAGAGTGTGGTCACATTTATTAAAATCTTTAAATTGTTAATCCCATAGTTGTTAAATAACAGATTTTTATCGGTTTAGAAAAAGAAAAATAGATATCACAAATGGGGTTGGACCAGCGATAACCATAGATGTATACGCAGTACTGTTCCACCGAATCCATAAAAAAATTAAAATTAATCCATAAAAATGTATTCCATTCTTACCTCATCGTCATCATACACTCACTAATAATAATTATATAGATTTTTGGAACGAAGTTCCTTATTGCGCGTTGTGAATTGGGGCTAGACGGAAAAAAATTCTTACGAAAATGTTGTCACGACACTTTTTGCTCTGCGGTCTAGCGGTTCAGTAGTTGGACTTGACTGTTTGAGGTCCCGGGTTCGAATCCCGGGTCGGACATTTTTTTATTATTTTTCATTTTCTATTTTTTTATTATCATATTCATTTTTTTATTTTTTTTTTTATTTTTATTTTCTTTTTTTATTTCATTTTTCTCTGTCTCTCTCTCTCTATAAGAGTGATAGAGATAGAGATTACTAGAGATTGATAGAGATTGAGAGAGAGATGGGGGAGAGAGAACTTCGTTCCATCCGGGTGTCCCTTGACACCTCTCAACTTTTTACTCTTAGTTTTTTCTCTACATTTTTGAAGTGAAAACTTCTTTAGCGACGTTGTGCACTTTTTGTGACGGATAAAAACTGAGTAGAATAGACCATCTGTCTCTCTGCCAAGCAGCTCCTAGAATGCGAGAACTGGTTTAAATGTAGGTCTGTACCAACAAAACCTACAGTGTTATGCAGCACCTTGCCCGAATAGGGATCCACCGCCTTACCTATTCTTGCCGCCACGATGACTCGCTCATAATTTGGTCCGGAGGACAAGGTGCCGGTAGACTTGCACCATAAGCTTAACTTCCCGGCGGTAGGACAGGGACGTACTTGTTGCGTCTATTTTGTCTATAGGTCACAAAAGCTTCTCACCATCAGGAGACTCGAGTGCTAAATCTGAACGCAACCTCTCATCTCATGCAGTCACATAAAACAGAAAAAAATAAGTCAAACTACTGTATGTTGTTTACTGTAGTATTTATCTGACGCTGGTCGGTATATCTTCAAGTAAGTGAACAAAATCAATTACATTAATTTTTCATTTGACCCCATAAATTATACTGATTTTGTGCTTTGTTATGAGAATCAAAACAATTCATGCAAAATTATTTTCTAACCGATTTTTTTTAAGTTACAGTGCTCACTGTCGGAACTCCCGGAGTGCAACCCGTTGACTTTTTTTACCTACCTTATGAAATTTGGCTTTCACATGAATCTTCTATCTGATTCGAACGATTATATATTACGACGTAACAACCTTGTGAAAGTATATGAATATATGTGTAAAGCAGCACTTACTTGGTGGACAGTTGGTTTCGTCGGTGCGATCGTCGCAGTCGAATATGCCGTCGCAGCGATTCTCGGGTGGTACGCATCGTGTGTAGTCGCATCTGGTGTAGTCGTAGGGACAGGCTGTGGACAAACGTACATGTTAATCGCCGTACTGCTATCGTCATCAACACCAAACTTGTTCCTTATTGTTCTTTCCAGGTTTTCCCCTTGCAAGACCCGTCAAGCAAGTTTGTACCATACTCGTAGCCTCCTTACGTTGCACAGCAAACAGCACCAGAATGTAAACGTGTTTGATTTTGGTTCAACAAATGTTGAATGTTGAGAAAGGGACCTTTCTCAACATCGATATACAGTATTTAATTATTAGAAAACATATATTTATTTTAATAATTAAAGATAATAACAGAAAATTAACGACAAATACTAAGTGATAGAAAATTAACTTGGGTCAAAGTTTTGTTAAAGTATATTTCTATTGCCATCTGCCCAGTAACTTGTAAAAGACGACAACAGATTTATTGGTAACGAGCTATACTTTCGAATATCGAAACCCTTCATTTTTGCATCTTCATTTTTTAGTTTTTATAGTAATTCTGCTAGGGACTGAGAAGAAACCAAAAAACCAAATATTTCACCTATTAGTCAAATTATAACTATACCTATTTATTCATTAAACCAAACATTTACTATCACCATTTAAATAAGTCCAAAATATGTTCTCGAGTTATAAGTGTAGTAATAAACCCGACTTTTTTTAAACGAGAATGTCATCTATTTAACACAAATTGCTATGCAAATGTAATGGTAGTTACTAATGTCAACCCAATACATTATAACTACCACTAAAACTAAAAACGTGAAAATATGTTTATTTGCCCAGAGTTTACTCTCTAACACCTGGATCCATCGTATTAATTATACTTAAATAATATAATTAAGCGAAATAAAACTGCAACAACCGAATCTAACAATGGCATTGGTACCACGTCGCAATTCGGTAACCAATTCTTCCGAAATAGAAATTTTATCAACATCCTACTAGTATTTTTTGAGTTAAATTTATGCATGATTTTATCATCATCATGATAAAATTAATATGGTCCCATATCCCCTTGGAATCATGACCTATCTTTCTAAAAAATGAACCATCCAAATCGGTTGGCCATTTATTGCGTAACAAACATAGTCAAGTGGAAACCTCCTTCTTTTTTCGAATTGGTCAAAAACTGATGACCATTAAATTTGCCCCATCAAATTGGTTTACAAATTGTTTGTCACATTATAATAACATGCAATAATCAAAAAATAAAAATCAATAACCCTTGACAAAACATACTCGTCTCTTAATGCCCGTATCCATGAAGAAGTAGACAGAGGACATCCACGACTAGGCAAAGATAATTAATCCCACAATATGATAGGTGGCAAATTATCGCCAACATATTCAAACACAGGCAAATTTTTTTTTGCCCGTGATTGAATCGGTTGAACGGTGATCTTATAAAATAAAGTCAAAGTCTGGGCCTATAGACCACAGAGGTGATTGTAGCTAAAAACTATCTCGATCGCACTCAAACAAAAAATCGTCATTGAAATCGGTCCATCTGGTCATAAGCTATGATGCGCTATGAATCATGAGGACATTAACGAACGCTTTTGCCGTCGTAGGTTCAAAAATGGACCAAGCTACTATTAGATTATGATATATGCCATGGTAATGGATTCAGTCTTAGCGTGACGATAGAGTAGGTTTCAAAGGAAAATACTGACTTATAATTAGCACTTGTGGACGTATACCTAAATAAATCAAAATGAAATTATTTAAGATTTTAAACTTAAATCGTCGCGAATTAATAACATTTTTAATTATTTATACGGGATACTCACGATCTCTTTTTAATAATTATGAAATAATAGTTAAGTCTTTTTAATAGTTATGAAATTATTTACTTCAATAGAATAGATAATTTCAGTATAGGAAAACATTACAAGTTTATACTTTATATTTCTACACCTTTTTCTAATTAGATTTTATGTAACTAAATCTAATGGATAATGGACTAGTGGATGGTATAAAACTTGAACATTAGTAAGTATACTTACGCTCCGGTGTTGTAATCAGCTCTGGAGTGCTCTGTGTTGTACCTGAGGAGGATATTATTTTATAAAACTTAGGAGCATTGTCACTATAAACTAAGACCAGACTACCATTTCAGTTTTACTAATGTATAGCGATTTCAAAAAATAAAATAATGCGAAAAGTAAATGTGTGCGTACGTGTGCATGCGCGCGTGCGAGTACGTGCGCGCGTCACTGTATGTGTGAGTTGTAATAAACGACTTTTTTAAAATAGACATTTATAAAAAATCGTAAAAACTTTGACTGAAATAATGATTTGGAGACAAAAGAACTTACTTTCAAGCGTTCTCTCAGGCGACGGAGGTAGTACAGGCGTTGGTATTGTCGTACCTGGTACAACAACATTTACAACAGAATTTTATTGATAATTAACTTATTTGCAGTTGGTTTAATCAGACAACGCTCAACTTTCTTTATACAAAAAAGTACAAAGACCTATAAAATTATTAGTTTGCTTTAATTATTAAACGGCTTTATTAATTTATGATACCTTTTTTATATCATGCTCTCCTAATAGTTATAAAGAAACACAAGAAGCAACTATATATATGTTTTCTTATATTTCCCCCGTGTTGGCCTATGACCTTTTTGTAGAATATATGTGGGATATTACCAACAAGACTTCTAGTTGTAGAGTGTTATAGGTATATCAACTTTACCAGGTAGGGATCTACTGCTTTATCTATTCCTGCTGCTATAATTACAGGGTCATGTTCCAGCCCGGAGGGTAGGATAGCGACAAACTCTGCTATGCTGTCCATAGGGCACGAGTATTAATTAAATAAATTGGCAAAACGGGTTAAAAAACCACTGTTACATCCATGTTTCATACATACATTCATACATGTTAGGAGTATAGGACATCTACTGCATTTTTAAAAAAATAACAATTTAAGTTAAGTTAATTTCGCATGTCTCTTTGTGTCTGTTAAGTTAAATTAATATTTTGCAAGTCTTATTAAATTATTTGTAAGTGCAGGACAAAGCCTTCAATCATATTTAAAACCATTCACATTTAAGAGGTTTAGGTTTTGGAACAAAAAACACATACAACTCCAAAAGTTAAATGATGAAAGCTATCTTTAACATTTATTTTACTTTGGTGCAAATATAATAAGTAAATGGAAAAGTACTTACTTTCAGCATCGTAAGGAATTTCGGTGGTATCTATGCAGTTTCTTTCATCTGAACCGTCGGGGCACTCTTCACTACCGTCACATCTTTGATCTTCGCATATAGACAGACTAGAGCCTGGGCAAATCCAAGGAACGCAACTAGCACTTATGTTTGACCCTCGCTCAAGTGTAACAACTGTGATTTTAGAAAATAAAAAGAAAATTAAAACAAAATAAACAAATTAACAGTTTCTTCACTTAAAGGAAATGGAAACTTAGAAAAAATGGCAAGTAGTATTAATTTCATCTTCGTACGTTCTAATTTATGCATGGGTTTGAATAATAATAATAATGTTTGTTTAACAAAGAAACACGTAAAAAACAAACAAAGAATAACTAGAAGAAACTAGAAGAAACCAACCAATTATAATAATAATCCTATTCTATACTATTTCAGTATTAGTTAATTAACACGTACCAAATATTGTTTAGAAGACATAAAAGTAACAAACTAATAAAACATACACTTTTAGCTTGACTTCACTTTGCTCAGTCGATCATTTTTAGAGGCTTAAAAATTTCAAAACAAATTTTCCAAACACAGGTAACAACGACGCGGATGCTGTTCATCGCACTTCACTTGGTATCACCATGGCTTTGGCAGGTTTCGGGTATTAAAGCATTTTCAATGGTATTTTGTTTGTTTTTTTTGGAATTTGTCACAACGAGCATACCTTGTAATAAATCATATCAACCATTGAGGGACATAAACCGTTGAGAAAACACAAGCTTTCTGGACCGTCGATTAACATTTTCCGACAAAGGGAATTTCCGAATCCTCCATTTAACGTCCTCCCCCTTTTCACTCTTCACGTAATTAAACAATGCCTTCTCTCTCATTCTCACTCTTTCATTCGCTATGATAACGAACCGTATTGAAAATTATACAAGCTATGAAAATCGGAAATACAATCTATGTTGTGTGGAAGCTTAAAAGTCCTTGTTTTTCTATCTTTCTTTAGATTTTGGCAATCTCGTTAGTATTTTGCCATTAATCAAGTAGAAATTTGCATTAATTTTATATCAATTATAAATAATCATGAGTCATAAGTCGTCCATAAGTCATGTCAGGCTCTTGGGTAAAGCGGTGGCCTTTTAACACAAGTTCATGTAGTGAGATTTGGCGGCAACAAGGAAATATACTATACGCTAATTTCTTTATGATTATTTCATTTGTGCACTTTCACTGAACAAAATTGTACAAAATGCCACCAAAATTGACTAATTTCACTCAATATTAACACGAAGTTTTGCCATTTGTGTTATGCAATAATTATGAAAAAACTTCGACCATCTTTTCTCTCGATGGCGACAAAACCCCCTTAATGGTCCTAAAATTAAAAAAATCTATAACACTCTATAAAACCTCCATGCAATGTATCTCAATTACGTCAGCATTCATACGAAATAAACGGAATTGAAATACATCCATTCAAAAGTTTTTTTTTATCTCTTTAATCTTAAGTTTGTACACTATCTACCTATCGCTTTTTATTTTGTACTTATCGTTTTTCTCTATCTTAGGTTAGCTGTAAGATATCTCTTGTTAGAAATAAGCTCGTTTTTTGTGCAATATTTATATTTGTATTTTCTCGCTGTCAATTTTCTATTACGTGTACAATAAAGTGTAAAATAAATAAATAAATAAAAGTTGTGATGCCCCATACAGACAAAACATACTTATAACCACAGAACAAAAGCCCTGATGATGCTGTATAAGCAAAACGGGTAGGCTATTTACAAAATAATGAATTATAAGTGATACGTAAAACAGTACAAGTGTTTCTTTGTTTAAAAATACGAGTATGAATAGAAAAATATTTGCTTTTTCAATATTTCTTCTGCCATTTTTTCCACGTAACCACTCCAGCGGAGCATGTCCTTCTCATTTTAACATCAACACTTTATTTTAATCCCATTCTTTCTCCGATCTCATTGTTATGAACGCGGGCAGCGAGCGTTACAACACAGATTTTCCGAAGCGCTCTCATTTCCATCGCATTTATCTTACTTTCATGCTTCAAACACCATTACTTTGGTTTTCGTCGAATTGAAATGTAAGCATCTTTTTTTACAATCGCCTTCCTTAACTGTGACCAGTGTTTGCAGCTTTGGTGTAGAGTCAAAAAGTGCAGCATCATCTGCATAAAGCAGGCAGTTCACCACTTGGTCACCCGTACGCATTTACACATTCATTGACCTTTGAAGGCATTTGTCCAAATACCAAATAAACAGTGAGGTGACAACACACAGCTACTAGATATTAGGATATAGGTATCTAATCTATAGTTTGGTTGGATTTTTCATTTTGCGTAAAAAATAAATTATTTTTTGCAAAACTTAGTAACGATTAACAATAAAATAAAAGAAAACAATAAAAAAATCAGCCATCCGATTTGCACTCTGCTTTAAATAAATAAAACAGAAATACAAGGAGAAAATTTGCAGTCACCTCCATCCGATCTGTCAGAACAATTTGTATTTCCCATGCATAATTTATCTTTTCCTATGCATAGAGTATTATTTTCACAAGTCTACTCACGTATGTTTTGATTATTAGGTATTATTGGTGGAGTTGTGAAACTGCCATCTTCATCTTGATCTTGGTCTTGATTTTTCTCTTCATCTTCAGAAAAATACAAAAAATAAACAAAAATAAATTAAAATGTTGATAGATCTGGAGTGTAGTAATACTTCAAATATGAAGCTATTTTTACTAATAACATTATAGCTAAACGAATGAGTAAATTTAAGGTTTCAAAATTGGTATTAAAACTTTAGACGGTGATTAGAAGACAAAAGAAAAGTTATTTGGTTTTAAATTTTACGGTACATTTTCTCATTAGATTTGCTCCACATCGATTGAACTTTTCCATAAAAAAAAACAGTAGGTCCGTGTCACGTACCTACTTAGATGCTTCATTATTCATCGATTTTACAAAAAAATGGATATCTCTATGCGATGATTTTTTCGTTCGGATATCATTTATTAGACGTACCGGACGCTGCCTAAAAAAATTAGCACCTATTTTGGAAAGACCCTGTATTTGTTAATATGTTCATCAATTTTGCTTAATAGCTTTAGAGCGCAGACGAATCCACGGGGAACATTGCTGCTTTCAAACAACTGAAAGCTTTGGCGTTAGCTTTTACAGATATATAAAAATCTCATCCTGTATAAACTATAAACCTAGACTAAAGTACTCCTAACTTTAAGTTGAAGCTATAGTCCTTGCTACATTGTTATACAGACTATAATGTCCACTTTAAACCTTGCAATAGGTATCTTAGACTATGTTTATTAATAAGACGTATATATGTTTCAAAATCTTTTTTCGTCATTAAGCACCTACTCAAAGACTGGTTTGGATGACATGGAAATTGGAAAACTATAGTTCTCAGATTCTGGAAAAATCGCGAACTATCTTTAAGTTTAATGAGTTTAAGTCGCCATTTTTAAAGGAATTTACTGCAGATGAGCAACAATATTGATAAAAACAGGAAAAAATGATAATATGGAAGAGATTTTTAAGTTTATAATTAAATTGTGCAATTTATAAGGAGTTACATATGTGATAATAAACCTGTCATTTAAACAATCTTATTACAGAGTATTAGAATTGTATTTAAATCAAAGACCTCTCTTTTCTTAACACGCTTAACAAAATAAAAAAAATATAAAAAACATAAAATACCATAAGGACAATCGAGTTCATCGGATTCGTCTTCGCAGTCTTGCACTCCATCGCACCTTGCTGAATACGGAAAGCATTTGTCATCACAACTAATTTCATCTGACTCACAATCGTCCAACGGCACGTTGTTTCCTAAGTAACATAACATTTCCTTAAATTTTTCTTAAGTTCTTCTCTTCCAAGGCACTTCTGATTGATCAAGTACGAGTATATCAAAAAGGTAAAACGATGACGTATTTTAATAATGGTAAAACTTTAGAGAAATAAACATATTGCCAAACAGGTTTCAGATTGGTCTTTATTTAATACAAATTTCAAAATACAATAGCAATAAATTTCAATTTATCTTATCATACATTTTAGAAATCAGTAAAATAGCTAAAATAGATGTAACCAAACGCTTTAAAAGTTTTTTAGTAGCAAAGTAGACTCCTATTTTTCTTTGAAAAAATAAACACGGTATTGTCAGATCGATTGCAGGATCGTCTTTATTTGGTGTGAACAATGAAATGAAATCACATCGTAGTATACTGAGAAAAGTTGTCCAAACTTCCCAGTCTTTTGGACGATTCAAATCTGTTAACATTTAATTGCAAACTAGTAGTAGATTAGTACTCGTACTAGTTACAATAACTAATATGTCCAAGATCTACATAATCTTAACGATCGTCGCTGTTAAGAAATCTCATTTTCACTTCATTTCAAAATCAATGAATTTTGGTCACAAGAATGAAAATCTTTATGTACTTAATATTATGAAATTTGTGTTTCGGTTAAAACTTGCACCTATTTGGACATCGACATATTTGTAAATTCTTTAAACTTTCAGTTTTAGTTTGATTTGCTTGTTTATTATAGTTTCCGTATGAAGCAAATACAAAACGGTGAAATAAAGATCATCAAATGGAGAGACAAACCTGGATCAATAGAAGTAGCCCTGAAGCCCTCGTCGTTGACTGTTACGCTGCCAAGCTTCCTCGTGTTCCTGATGTAGTCTCTGAGTGTTGTGGTTATTCGGTCGCTATCCTCATTGCCATTGGTTGCTATTTCCATCGTCACTTTACATGAGAACTCATCTGATGGACGAGATCTGGAAATATATAATATATAATAATGAATGTTTTAGACCGAGTCCCAAGTTCTGCAACGCTTGAATTTACAAAATTTAATACCTACAATGCCCGGATTGCCACACACAGATTACTACTACAGTCTTGCCTAGGCATCTTACAATCACAGCATCTAGCCGTTTGTAAGGTTAAATAAAAGTTATATTTAAACAAGACGAAAAAACACTCAAATTACATTTAGCATAATCAGCATCTTTGGTAAAAAAAACCTTTTTTAACTAGACAAACCCTATCTATAAAAAAACTCGTTTATAGATATTGTTTAACGTATAGTTTAACATATTTTAGTCTAAAAAACAAAGTAGGCAAAAAGAAAGTGGTGATGAGCAATTAAATGTTATGATGCGGGTCAGAAGTAAGTGAAGTAGATCAGTCAAGATAGACTAAGTAATGTTGTAAACTACGATGGAAGCAAAACTAACGTTATGGCATTATTAGCATTAGTGTGGCAGGTAAAAAAATGCGATAGTATTACTGGAGTGTAAGTGTTTTGGTCAATCACGACGTAAGAGGAATACAACACTTACTGTATCCTCACAAGACTTGCTCTGTGGGTGCCAGGAACGTCAGCAAACACTTGGTCTACAGCGTCTGCCAGTGATTTGGAGAAGTTACGGAAAGCTGGCGAGTCCCGGTTGGAGTACTCCTGCTTGTATGGCTCCATTACAACGAAAGTCACCCGAAGGGTCTCTGTAAAATGCGAAAATACAACTTTTAACAAAAATGTGTTTTCCATACATATTTATAATCCCTTTTATATTTCAGCTACCAACTGAAGTTGAATTTAAAAGAAGAGATTATTCGTACTCCTTCATTGAAAGTACACGTCAAAAATGTTAAGGTGTCAGGGCAGGTGAAGTTGATGGTTGAGCTTTACGTTGTGCTTTGATTTCCTATTTTACAGAGTTGACAAATCAAATCCTCAATTATTGAAATCTTTTGGTTAGCCACGCTTAAAGATACAAACTATGTTTCCAAAGTCATAATATGTTTCAAGCTTTTATCAATTAAAAATCTGGTTCGTTTCCTCGCGGGGATAGGCATTTGTGTGATGAACATAGATTTACTTATGTAATAGATCAGTGAACAAGGACACGGGTCTCCTGGTGGCAAGAGACAATCGTGGTCTATATACACCGTAACATCTACTTGCAACAACTACAATCTACAATTAGTGCGTTGCTGTCCTGTGAGCGAGATGTTATGCCTTTTATGGTAACGGCAAGTTGCTGCGTAACACTCTGCCACCAGTGGTCTTGTCGATAATGACCTATATATTAACCTGAGCTCGCTTCTTAATTGCTACCTAACAGATAGGCAGATGGTCTATTCTGCATGGCGGACCCGAACCAACATGGGCAAAATGAGGAAATAGGATGTCTATATTTCCGGGTCTCGGCAAAGATATACTCGTATCTATTCAAGTATTTCAAAGTGATAGTACCGTTAATCAAAACATACTTATTATTTACTTGCTTTGTGGTACGAATATACATAAATTTGTGTACTTTGACAAGGGATATTTATTTTATTTATCTTGAAAACTGCAAAATTGCCAGAACGCGAAATAATACGCTCTCTTAAGAGTTCAAGAATCACTTTGAAATACTTATTTTTAATACGCAAATAGCTGTCCCGGCAAGACCTTACTAATCAGAGGTTAAAATATAAGCCTCTCGTCTTTAGCTTAATAAAACAATTGAAATGTTAAAGTGTAATGAAAAATATATTTTAAAGGCTTACTTTCGCTGTAGTTAAATTCATTGGGCCCGAAGTATCCTGAAGCCTCCTTATCGTTCTCATCGTCTCTGAAATATATCGATTTGAATATTTAAATAATTAATACGAATAACAGGTGGATAACTTGTCCTGTCAAAAAAAAATTCTAGTCGATGGGCATGGGTATCACCAGACGGTCGGTACAGAAATGAAATAGATTTCATTCGAACAAATAAACCTAAGTCGTTCGATGATTGTGGTACTATTACAAATCTAAACTTCAATAGCAACCACAGAATGCTTAGAGCACGTATGAACACAACATCTAGCTTAAAACACAACAGACCGTCAAAATCAAACCATCAACATCTACCAATACGGCAAGAATTGCCCTCATAAGAGAGAAAATAAAGACTTTGACACAATTATCACTACAACACCTAGAAACTCAGGAAAAATACAACAAATTACATCAAATCAGAAACCAACACTAAAATCAAGTTACAGGATAAAAAATATATATCAAAAAAAGTGGACGAACTCTTAGAGGAAAGGCGGGAACTAATTAGCATGGTAAACAAAACAAAAGCAATAAGGAATCAAATAGGGAAAATAAGTAAAGAAAAGAAACATCAGATGAGAAGAGATAGAGAACGGCTTAGACTAGAAACTTTTAAAAAACATATTATCAAAACTGGAGGTATAAAAAAGGCACTCAAACTCCTATCAGATAAAACAAACTGGATACCAACAATGAAAGACCAAACTAACGTAACAAAAACAAAAAGATCTGACATACTGTCAATAGCTACTAACTTCTACAAACATTTTTATTCTAGTAAAAATCAAATAGACAGCACAGAACTAAATAACAGTGATAGCGTACCACCTATACTAGTGGAAGAAGTATGTAAGGCAATCGAATCACAAAAGAAAGATAAAGCTCCTGGTCCCGATGGAACCACCGATGGTCGAAGTTATTCTGGAGTGTAAGGATGATATTGCAACACCGTTGATGAACATCTTTAATGATATACCGAAAGGATACCAACACAATGGACAACATCAACCATCATCCTATTACACAAAAAAAGTGACAGGGGCGACATAAACAATTACAGACCGATTAGCCTTATGTCCGTTATATATAATAGCATCGTAAGATATAAAATTTTTACAAGGGCCCATAAGGTTTCGCGATTTTACTTGTCCTGTTTGTACTTGATTTCACCTGTGTGGTCTAGCGGTCCAGGTGTCGGACTTGACTGCGTGAGATCCCGGGTCCCATTCCCGGGTCTGCATAAAAAGAAAATTTGGTTTTTCCAATTTTCTAAAAAAACGTTGCTCGGGATATGTGCCCGGTTGGCGATAGGCTTGGCACCTGTCACATTATGGAAATTAGTGTCTACGGCTGATCGTGAGTAGTTGGATATGGGCGTGAAAATCCTTTTTTTTACTTGATTTTTAGTAAGAGAAGTTACAACATTAATCGCTTATTTGAACTACTCATGGTCGCTCCTGTAGCCAACTTTTAGCTACGACGCTAGGTGCAAGACTTATGTCTAACCAGTTCCACATATATTTTGTTAGAAAAACTGGTTAACTAAGTTACAGCGCTGGATGTACAAATATAAGTGTAATTATTCCTTTTATTCGTACTTACCGACTAATTTGTATTTATTTGATATAAACGAATAAATATGTATATGTATATTTAAATATATTAAAACTTACATATTATCATCGTCATTTTCGTCTGTTTGTCTCAGGTGCCTTTTGTTTGCAGGAGGCGGTGTTGAAGACAAATATGAAACGAAATCTGAAATTATGAAATTTATTTGTATTAATAAACCACCGCTATCGTGTAAAAATTTGATTTCAAGGTATTTTCTTACCTAAAGTGTTAAATATAAGTAAGTGTCTATTGTAATGTACAATGTTATTAAAACATTAACCAGTTATTAAGAAAAAAATATTTTTATGAAAACTTTTATTTATTAGGGCGATTCCCAAGCTGTAGATTAGGGAAGTACTATTCGAGAAGTACCAAATAAGCTCGAATACGTTAGGACAATGTTGGGAAAATTATGCGTTCATATGGTCATCATGTTCCGTTGTTATGTCAGTTTCATATCTTAAAAATTTTGCATTTTTCTTCACTCACATTTTGCATTGTGTTCAAAACACTTCAAATTTCAGCTCTATCGGTGACTGGGAAATCGATCAAATTTGTAAGATTCCGCCGCCCCTCGATCAAATAATCTAGTTTTCAATGATAAGTTAAACTAAAGTTTGTAAAATAATATTAACAAACAACGAGCGACTCGTTGGGCAATTTCTTAGCAAGTTTGAATATCGATACCGAAAAATGAACTCTTAATTAAGTAAACTTTAATGGAGACGTCACCAAAGAGCACTATTGTGATAACAGCCCAGATGAGTTGTCGCCTCCCTCTCATGTCTACCGTGACAAAGTATGGTTGCTACTAAAATGGCTTACCAAAGAGTTACGAGAGATATACTCACTTGAAATATGTCGTTTTATCCTTTGCAAATGGCTCCCTATGCTGGCGTCTTCTGCATCAACCTCCAAAAATTCATTTGATATATCGTCGTCGGCATCCCAATATAGATCTTCTACTGCTGTGACCTGAAAATCAAAAAACTTTTATTATTAATAATCACTTTTGTTTACAAACTACTATTTCAAACTTCATTGCACCCGTGCAGTTCAGTTGTATGGAAAAAATCCCAAAGTTGTTTTTCCTAGTTTTCCTTACAGTTTAACGTGACAAAAAGTATTATATGTATGTCTCCTGCTTCTAAGCTATCCCCTATTAATTTTCAGCCAAAAAAACGCCATCTTCATTTATCAAGACCTACTACTTTGTTTCCTAACATTATGAATATTGTTTGTGAGCGATCTGGGATCTTTCGTTATCAATATTTTTATTTATGTATGTCAAGTTAAGGTAGTATGTGTAATGTTTTATTTATTGATTTAATGTACTTTATAAGCATTATTATTTGTAATTATTACCGCCCTGCACTTCTCCTACACATAAACTATAAGTGCGCCAAATTTTAAACTCCTCCGTCCATGCTATTTTTGTAAAAAGGGGTCGAAACAGTATAAACTTAATATCTAGATTTGTGTGCAAAAATTGTTTTACAAAAATTGACCAAAAAGGAGAAAGTAAGTAAGAAAAACAAACTTAAATACGTAATTATGAAGTGTATGCAAACTAGATTTGGAAAAATGCTTATTATCATAATTTTTCTTTAAACGTGAAGAAAAAGGGCTTTTGTGTATATTTGTACTTTTGGAAAATGCTCATTATATAAATTTTGCTTGCTATGCTCTATTTACAGATGCTTTTATTATACGTAATGCCTTGTAAAGGTTTTTAAAGAAACTTGATCAAAAAGTCAACTGACTGGTAATTTAGGCCTCACATAGGTAATTTGAGGGCTACATTATATTAATCATAGGAAAAGTAGAGATGGACTAGCATGACTTTTATTCAGTTTTTGGCATGAGCGTGAGCATGTGCCAATTAGTCAAGTTTAACGAATTTGTATCAATCAAGCTTTATTTATTGTATCAAGCTTTTACACAATTTCGTGAAATCTGGCTTCAATTATTTAAAATAAGTCTTATGTCGTCACAACCACGTCAAAGTATAAGGTAAAGCAGTAGCATCCCGACATATGCTCATCGTAATATTGACAAGAGACAGCAGTAAGATTTGGGGGCATTGAGAATTAGTGTATCGTATAAGCTCATTTCTTCATCAATACGTGAGCACTTTAGCTGCAAAAAGTTATCCAAAATACTACACAAACTGACAAATTTTACTCAAATGTTCACGAAATCCAATAAATACAAAAAACTGTGCCTACCCTAGCTCTTGATCCCGCCAAAGCTAAACCGGGAAGGTCAAATTTTAACTTGTTTACTTATAATTGAAAATGTCCCCCATTTTTCTGAACTTCGTAGCACTCTGCCCGTAACATATGACTGTTTTATTAAATGTTAAACTGGTATTTAAGTTTAAGACGATTCCAAAAATTAAATACTTTCAAAATCGGTACAGCGTTTCTTTAATAATAAATAGTATTCGTATACTTACTACTACGATTTTCATATATATAAATGAATCAAGAACATCTCAAAGATTAATGTATTAATTCGACAAGAAAGAAACAATATGATGTTTTTTACAGTACATTTTCTGTCGCATGATGTTACTATGTAAACAGTAAATCTAAATATATGTTATGTTTATACTGGGTATATATTATGGTATGTACCAAAAGGAGGATAAGCATTGGGATGTCACTGAAAATGGGTAGGTACTTTACTGTTCAGGGGTTGGTCTGCGCGCGTCTCGCCCCGCCTTTATAACGATTACGAATTGACGATTCCGAATGTGCCAAATACCCGCGAACGCCCTAAATCTTATGAATTAGCTAATGTAAAGAAACTTATTAACAGGCTGGAATTTCCAGTCTTCACTTGTGATTTAAAATTAGGTTTAGTCCTTTCAAATTGGCCATTACACAATAACAGTACTTGTATTCAATTTGTATGTTATGGTGATAACCTTATTTACGTATTCCTTTACCACATGAACCGTTTTTCATTAGTAATCTAAATAAACTGAGTAAATGAAAACAATTTTTTATAATCTTTCATTTTTGTTAGTACAGGCGAAGTAATCTAAAAGAAGACAGCTCACGCAGTTCAGAGTTTTTTAATACAAACAAAAAATGTCTAACATTTAAAATAGGTGACAAAATAAAGAATTAATAAATAGGCTTTTCCGAGTTTATCAAATCCTGGACTTAACTACCTAACCTGTGTTCAGATAATTATGTGTTTGATTATGTTTTATTCAGTATATCGATACATAACTCACCCGATGGAAATAAATGTAACAAATCGAAATAATCTATTAACATTTTGAATAATTACAATTGGGCTTTGAAAATGCCTTGCTGTAATTCTTCAAACATTCCAGTCCAGGAATTAAATTAAATTTCTTTGTCTAAAAGATAAAAGAAGAGGCAGTTGAAATATCAACCAACTACAGATGATACTTATTGGTTCACCGTGTGGATTGCATTGCATTGGAATTCTCAAGGCCACTGGTCACTTAAAATGTATCCTAGTAAAACAGTTAGCCACTTCGCGAGGATCTTCCGGTTTAGGTAGGTAACTTGAAGTCCAAAAATCGATGAAGACAACGAGTTACAATTTAATCTCCTAGCACCGCGTCATTTGAATATTTAATATATCTAAATTTGTTATGCCATCATACGTCAGCATCAAAATTCCCAGAATAAACACAATAATTATATCTGTGACTTATGCTTCTGTAGTAAGTCTGCGAAAGTTACAACAAATTTGTCAAAATTTTGACATCCTTGACTGTTTCTAAACGTTCAAGTATCGTCTGGCCTGACGATACAAGTGCAAATAAATCTCCTCATTAGGGTATAATATCTTTCGTTTCACAAATAAATCGGCACTCGAGCCACAATTAGGGACGAGTTGGTTCCCGCTGGAGGGGATTTTCTTGCAATTTCGTCTAGTCCGATATGATCCGACGATGGGTGTGGGAGACGCGACGTGAGAACTAATACATACTTCACAACTTTTAATATCTCATTTTTGAAGCGAAAATACAAGTACGGCCACTTTATTATTCGACAAATGAGATTCATGTTGTGAATCTCTTTAAAATTTTATAGAAAGAGACTTTGCTTTTCCTCTTACATATTTTATTTCTTAATGTATCAATTTTCGTTCGAAATTAATTCAACTATTTTGTTTACATTTAACTTGCTTTTGTTTTTCGCAACTAAAATAAAGTATGAACTACTTTGTCAACGGTTAGGGCAATTTTCGTTGGTTCGGTCTAATGACAGTAATGGGAAATAATTTGAGTAAGGAAGCCGGGTAGACCCAGGTTGATATTCTATAATCAAATCGCTCAGGGTTTATGTTATCGATAATGTTATTAAGAGTCTCCGATACCTGTGTATATATATGAAAAGAGTAACGACAGTAAAGGATGCCGGGCAGCTCTGCAGGAATCATGACATTTGGCACTTAGCACTCTCTGTCTACCCAGCAATAGACTTGATGTGAAGATATGTAAATCTTATCAATTTTTCTACAAAGCTGGGGTCATCTCTGTTTTCGAGTGTAGGTTCTACATGGGGCACTCTAAAAGTTTTGCACTTCTAGCTAATAAGAACTATTTGAATTTCGAATGTCATATTTTTGAAACGCAACGTTCTTAGTAATAAAAAAAACAATTGGCGGGAAATAATTTGTCAATTGTTTTTTATCACACATCAAAGTCTTACGTACGCAACGAAAATAAAATTAAGTCGAAAAAATTTTGGAGCGATGATTTTTTATTATTTTAAAGGTTCTCTTTCTCCACAAGGCTGTGCTGTTCGTCTTCAAAATATTTCTAGAAGAGAACCACCTTGTTTGAGCAACGTGAGGTCATGATTTGCTGAATTTGAGAGAGGTCGAGTTTCTTTACATGACGTATTTCGTAAAGGGCGGCCTTCAACTGCCGTCAACGAAAAAAATGTGGCTACCATTAAGCGGTTAATTGAAGGAAACCCCCGGATTCATTATGAGACAATTCGAAGACTATTGAGGGGATTGGTATTAGCCAAATTCAGAAAATTTTAAAATAGCGCTCACAGATGCTACTGAAGTATGACCACGGACATGCAAATACGGTTGATAACATTGTCACAGGAGACCAAACGTGGATTTGGTAAAAAACAGTAATATTGTGAATAGGTGTTCGAAAGTAAGAACAGGCCAATAAAAGTGAGACAGGCGAGAAACGGTGATAAAAAAAAAGACGGGTTGCACTCCGGGAGTGCCGGCAGAAGTGAAAAATATTTTGGAATGGTTAGGGAATAAACTTTGCACGAATTGTTTTAATTATATCAGTATGAAAGTTCTATCATTTATGTGGTATAATACAATAAATAGTCTTGTGCTTATCGGACATTTTTGGATTTGCACTGTAATCGTACAATCCGTAAAATGTACTAGTACACCTTATTAGTACTATTAGTACCTACCTATTAGTTCTCTGTGCTAAACCATGAAACTTCAGTACGCTACCTACTAGTTCGACCACTTTATAATTTACCTGGGCCAGTTAAAAGAGTATTACTTGTGAGACAAAATATGATGAAATATTTAATTTTTCAAACTTTTACATCAATTCAATACAATATATATGTGTTTATCGATTTTCCTTCTACTATCATTTCCTTTGTTAAACTTACAACTTTTTCGAAAACAGCTAAACTTCTTCATAATGTTGTACTGTAATTTTTATTTACTGAGAAACTATGACATACCTACCTAGAAGTCGCAAACAAATTAAAAGAAGTTTTACTAAACTAATACCTATTTTATCTACCACAGACTGCAAAGCATTCGAAGCAAGAAACAGTTTTCACTTTACAGTATAATTATTTTGTATCTTCACGCCCATATCCCCGAAGGGGAGGTAGAGTCACAATCAAGGCACCCACGATTAGCCGAAGACACTAAGTCCCACAATGTGATTGGTGATAAGCCTATCGCCAAGCGGGTACATATCCAATCTCAGGCAACATTATTTTTATTAGAAAATTGAAAATATACAATATCCAATTTTTTTGTAGTCCAACCCGGGAATCGAACCCGGGACCTCAAGAAGTCAAGTCCGACGCCGGACCGCTAGACCACAGCGGCGAATATTTAATACTGCAAAACAACGCGAGGGGCCGAATCTCAATCGTTTTTGCGATTATTTTACACTCACACGTACTGGTATTATCCATTGCGAATCCTATACTGTTCGGAAATATATAAGCAATACAAAAACAGCAATGAATCTACATTTTATTTTAGATCTCGCGCAAGTGACCTGTGCCACCGTCTTGTTCGCGCATGCGCAGTGCGCCGTCTTACGATCTGACGCGAAATCAGAAGTTTTTACCCATTCCAAAAAAAGGTGCGCAACGCCGCTGAAGAAGTTTTTACTTCAAAAATGATCGCGTTTTTTTTCTCAGCTACGGGTCCCATCTGTACAATTCCACTTGAAAATCAAAAGAGTGTTAATGCCGAGTGGTATTCTACCATTTCTTTATCCAGGAAGTTAGAAAAAGTTCGCGAAAGACGACCTAAAAGCCGCATTATCCTACACTATGATAACGCTTCTTCAAACACAGCCAACAAAACTAAGTAATTTTTAGCTTCCAAAAATTACATCTCGTCACTCATCCTGCGCATAGCCCCGACTTAGCACCCTGTGATATCTGTATTTTCTCCAAAATCAAAGATTTGATGAGAGGTTTTACTTTTACCAACTCCGAAGAGGCAATGATAGCGTTAAATCAGCACGTAGAAAACATGCCTTCACACAGATCTGAAGGCTCCTCCTGTTTAAAAAAATGATGCGATCGCATTAAAGAATGTTTACAATGTAAAGGAGATTATTTTGAAAAGCAAAAACATAATATTTTGTTCATAACATGTTGATTTTTCAAGTTACGCTAAACTTATAGTGTGACGTATACAAAAATTTTGCGTGTTACCTCAAAATTTCTTATTAACTACATTAAATTTTTATTTTTATTTTTGAAAGATTCTCCTTACCGATTGCTTCAATTCAAATTTGATATCCATTAAAGAAGTAGTTGTTGAGTAAAAAATTAATACGAGGTAGTTTTGTATATTAATACCAGAGATTAGTAAATATACCTATATTGTCTTGATAGGCATTTATTGATTTTGACAAAATTTGTATAAAGGAGAGACATACATTTTTATTCTACATTAAAAAACTTTTTTTTTGACCGACTGGCTTGCCTCTTGTAACCAGTAGACACAATATCCCTCTGGAGGCTCCAACAGTAGTCTGCAAGCATGGCTGGTTCCCATCTACCCTGATAACGCTTCTCATACTCTACAATTTCTTGATGAAATGTTTCTCCATGTTCATCACTCACTGAACCTATGTTTTCTGGAAAAAACCTTAATAGGAGTAGAAAATGGATTTTAAGTGACATATTGCATCCTAGTTTGTGATAAGCATCCATCATTATTTTTATTTTTACATGGAAATCGGGTGATTTGTGATTGCCGAGATTTTTTTTTGTGACACCAACAAAAGCCAACCATGCCTGTTTTTCAAGATAATTTGATTCATATTGGCTAATCAAATGTGGTTCTATAGTTATTTGATCTTGAAATACGTCTCCACTACTAGATGGGTCTGCTTCTTCGGCTTCTTCCGTACTGAACTATGAAATCTTAACGGTACTGGAATTTCTGAAGAATGTGGTAGTGGCATTGACACTGACGTCACTTTAGCATATTTAATCGACTGTTTTCATTTTTTCATTTAAAACTAGCTGTTCCGGCAAACTTCGTTCCGCCCGTTCAGTTTGTATGGGAAAAATGAAAGTTTTGTATTTCCTAGTTACCTCGCTATTATACACGACTTTATATATATATTCACTTTGAAATCTTAAGAAGACTGAGTATTTTGTTCTTGTAAAAACAAAATAGTAATACAAGTAAAGTCATAAATAGGCAATTATAATTTTGACCTGAATAATGTTTGGGTGTCTTAAAATAAACAGTTTTCTGACAAAGTAATAGTTAATTTTGTAGGTATTAGGCATCAGCATTCAGCATCCGCCAAGCTAAATGTGTCTGGTCTCGGTAACCTATTCAGCTGTTCTGCATATCCATTACTTCTATCGTACACTTTAATATTATCCAATTTGCGTAACACTTATTAAACCAATCTCACCAATTGATGATATCACCAACAAGGCGCAGTTTTGGTCATTTCTATTGTGAGTTTATGTGTAACCCAAATTGGCTCAATAACTTAAACAAATTGACACAAAGTTAGAGAAGCAAATGTATTTCGACAGAGTGAAATGGTAAATTTAGTGGAGGAGTCACCTTTTTCATCTTTACATTTTGACGGTTTTAAATTGATATTCAATGCGCGGACCCAAATCCGATATTCAATGGTGCAAGTATATTAGATTCATTTGAGGTGTCCCTTACCCTAATCTGGTGTAAAAAAAACTGATGTGCGAAATCTAAGTCTCAGTCTGCATAAAACAACTTGAAGAAGCAGGCGTTAGGGCTATGGTTATTTGGATATAACCACAGTACTTTTCTTTGGCTGATTTTGAATTTTGTCATAGATAATTGCAACCGTTTCGTAAATCGGAAAGTGCTAGCGCGTAAAGGTAGTGCAAAATAACGTTTAGAATTCGTGATAACAGTAGTTTTTGCTGCGTGATCAGCTGTTTCATTGCCAAGAACTTGGCTTAGCTAGGTCCATGACTATGAAACATCATCAGTAGTTTGTCGAAAACATTCTTATAAAATTTTCCTAATCTCCATGATCATTCAAATCGAATAGATGAAAAAAAAAAACATTCAGTCGACTTAAAAACCTATTTTGACTTCGATAAAAAAATTGTGAAGTTTTGAAAGTACTATCATCAAGAACAACCAAATAGCAATTAGTTTTAGTCGTAGGTAAATGGCGGAAGTCGTATAGCCTACAAATAGACGAAATTGTTCAAACACCGACATAACTGCTTTATGTAGTTTGCTACGATTGGTATTGCGCCCAAACATAGTACTGAGTGTTGCAACAATATTCACAATTGTTTACATTGGTTTATTTTGGATCTAGTTACGTTTAGACTTTTTGATTACAAATCATCAAAGTTTCATCTAAACAAGGGCGTTACTTTTTCGTATTATTATATCGCAGTAGTTGTTAATTTTATCCTTCGAAGACGAGGAAACGAGGAAACTGGCATATACCTAACCTCAATTTGACAAAACACTGTTAACATCTTAAGTATCATAGGTCTCCTAATGTGGTGCGTTTTTGTTAGGATAATCACATCCTGATGGTAATCAAAACGCACCACATTTTATATTCTTTATATATATGTGTATAATATTAAGAATACATCAAACATATCTGGGACTATGACACAGACCTGTGAGTGGATATTAGGAGATCAATATAAAAAGATTAATAGTCCACTTTATCAGATATATCTATTTTGTAACACTGATAAAATGATACAACTACGATACTCAGAATGTTAGGATAACAGATTAGAAATGTGTTTCTTGTGAGCCAAATTAACGAAAGAAGGCACAAAAAATGGATTTTGAAAATATGCAACTCGATTCAAAACACTCAAAATGTTAATGGCGTGTATTCGACTTTCGCTTAAGTTTAGTTTACTTTTTTCTTTTTTGTGTTAAGTATAAGATAGCAAACTAGGAGGTGTCTCTGCTCTGGAAATATGGGTTATCTATGGGAATTATGTATGTTACTTTTTTTTGATTACTATGATATTGCTGAGCAACGTTCACGAGTCTAACGTCTACCGTGTCCCCCAGCACGTAACATGACAGGAATAATTAGGGCAGTAATATCATCCCGGTCTAACTGCCTCACAGCACTCTACGTCTGGTAAATAATCCACGTCGGGATACTACTGCGCTGAGTACTGATATTCTAAGTGTTACTGCAAACGGGAAAACTATCTAGGGTTGCCACCCGTACTTTATAATAAAGTATTGTACTTTATTTCAGGTAATTGTACTCTATACTTTGTAGAAAAATAAAGTACGGAGAATACTTTATTTTGAATGATTCGGGTTTGTTTTGAATTCCGTAAAGTTAAATCGTATTTTTTTGCTAAGCGAAATTTATTGATCCATGCTGAAAAAAGGTTACTATCAGAGCAGCATCACGTATGCGTCTGACATACAATGACATAAACTAGATGCAGTGATAAAGAAAATGTTGTTGCATCTGAATAGCATTAACAAATCATACTATTTGTCCTATAACGCATGTACAAATATAATGCATGTACTATAAAAAAAATGAATAAAATTATTTATGTAAACTCGGCTACAGCTATAGTAATTCGTCTAACTAGAGCAAAAAATGTAAGCACAAGTCACAGAGGCCTTGGGCCCTTCCTTATTCAATACAAAATGTATTCGATGATATTAAACAGAAAGTATTAATGCATACAAATAGATGCCTCAAAACAAGCTGTTTCCGTTAGTAATACGGAAGTTTAAAACAGACTATAATCCAATATGTATATACTTCTGAGGGATTCTTAGAACTATCTGCACAAAAATGGCAGCACGTATTTAGCAACTCTGAAGATACATTTTTAAACTTATATAAAATAATTTCATTTTTATTTTCCCTGCAGGCGACATCCTCTTTTACCGAACGAGTTTTTTCTGTCATGAACAGCAAATGGCGAGATGAGAGAAACAGAGCGTCTTTAAATTGAATAAAAAGTGACTTACTAATTTATTCTGATTTAAAAATAATTATTTAGGAAAAATTCAAATTTAATAAAAACAGCTCAAAGTAATAAAAATATGTATTAAGTATAATAGGTAACATAGAACAGTAGAGGTATTTATGTGTAATTCTTTTTGTAATTGTTATATATATTCTATTATTTGTGTAATATTGTCATTCTGTGCCTCTTCGTGTGCAATAATTGAGTACTTAAAATAATAATATTAAAGTGAACTTTATTCTAATACTCCGTACTTTTTTTTTCGTTCCCCTAATAACTAAAGTACTTTTATTAAAAAAGAAAAAGGTGGCAACCCTAAAACTATCGTACATCTAAACACGGTGTGAGTAACGAATAGACTGATACACGCTTCTTAAATGTAAAAGTTATGATGTTGGCAATCATTGTAACGTTTAAAAACTATAGTTCGATGTAAAATGATGTACTAGATAAACCGAAATAAAAACTTATAAGCAATATTTTAAAATTAGTTTATTGGTTATTGATTAAATAAGGTATTTTTATGCAGCTAGGAACTACTACCTCTTTGGTGGTGAAAATGTATAGCACAAATATTTTTACAATATACATATATAGATTTTTATGCCTGAAACATGACACAGCATTGTTGTAGACAGGTTTGCTGATATATTTCGCATGTAATTTGTTACAGCGCCATCTAATAGAAGTAAACGTATACTACACGGGGACGCCAAATCCCTCACGGGATAGACAGAGAGTATCGAGAGCGAGTTTATATATTAACGGGCTTACTCAGAGACATCAACTAACGTTTAATCTATCATTAAGTCACAAATTTATATGGCAAATTTCGACCTAATGACTGATCAAAAAATATTTCACGTCTGTGAGTGCGACCGTAAGTAGGGTTAGATAAGTGTACAAGTAAAGTTTTCATTAAGAAATTGGTACAGCCCTAAGTTTTCGAACTGCCAGGAATCCTATATTTTCTCGATGCCACCAAATCTCAATAGATGTGCTTAGGCAACAGCAGAGACTGCCACCGTGCATGAATGATCATAAGCTATTTTAACCAATTTGTTTATTAATCCGGTGACATCCTCGTGTAAATGAATTAGACTGGACTACTAGCAAATACGTAAGTGCCAGTGCCAAACATTTAATTCACTCAGCCCAATTTCTTCATTTCATGATATGGTGAGAAAAAAGTCGTATTGTGTGTAAGGTGGATACATTCTGGCGAACAAAGGGCAATTGATAATTTCATTGGTGAAGTCTCTTGGACCATGTGGTAAGTGGAAACTAAGCAATGGTTCATCTAGATGGATTAACTAACTTACCACCAACACGCCCGTGCTCGCTGTTGGCACGTTCCGTTGTAGAATGTAGGGTTGTCTTAAAGATCCATAAGTCGGTAATATCATTGAAATTATATGAATGAATAAACTGAATGAAAAATATTTATTTGTGGGGTATGAGAGTTAAAAAGATGTTACAATATTATATAGGCATCCCAACATATTTGTTTATAAGTTTAAATTAAACATAAACGAAATTATTTAACCCTGAATTATTATTTGAAAATATAATTCACTCAGTAGGTGGCGCTGCAATCGACACGTCATCAAGAGGTAAAAGTGGAACGAAGTTCGGGTCAGCTAAAATGTTTATAAATACTTATTTACTCCCAACAATAACTAAATAAAATAAACATGCTTTTCCTCAAGGAAAACTGTTTTATAATCATTAAATAAATAAATTGATTTTGTACCTAAAATTAAAATTGTCGAATAATCGGCAGGTCTAGCTACAAGACTGAACAAGGATAACAAATCACTTTTTAAACTATTGTCTATATTATAATATCTGTCTGTTAGTTCTGCCTTCATCTATTCAAATTTTTAAGTTAAATCTACTTCGTCAATTTAATACGGTTGTACTTTATGCTACCTATTGAACGACATACGACAAAGACTCTGTTAAATTAACCCTTTCAACACGCGAGCGAAGACAAAGGCAGCAGCTAGTTTTATAAAAATGTGACTGACATAACAAATGCCCCATCTAGTGCGAACTGCTGAAAGCTGCTGCTGATGATAATACTTCCGAATTCATCAATCTTTAATGGAGGTGAGAAACATCTTTTGCTTTAGGATGACTCACTGGCACAAATACGTTTAATTTTTCGGTAATTAGGTCACAAACATTACGTGACGTATAACATAATAATTGACACGTGCTAACTACCGGCCATTTTTGATATCTAACCGTATGTACAGTAAGTACCTTTCGATGCATTTAAGAACACCCATTATTAGGGCGATTTATTTAGAGCTCTAGGTCAAAGGTACTTAAGAATACTTGCTAAAAACTTGTAGAATTAGCACGCTTTTTTTATTTTAAACTAGCTGCTACCTGCGGCTTCGCCCGCGTTTTCACAGAAACCCGGTGTGCGATCGGGATTAAAAATAGCCTATATGTTAATCCAGGTCGCAATCTATCTGTCTTCCAAATTTCAGACAAATCCGTTCAGCCATTCGAGCGTGAAAGAGTAACGAACATCCATACATCCATACTTACAAACTTTCGCATTTATAATATTAATAGGATAATGAAAGGCAAGCAGTCAGGCGAGAGTTTCTTGTTTTCAATAAATAAAATTGTAAATTTCTTAACCTTCTTTTCTTCTTAATTCTTTGCAGTTGCTTAAGATATTTACAAAAAGTAAAAGGTATCCTTACCCCAAAATTGAAACACAGTAAACTTGATAAGATAATGAATATAATAAAAGTGGTAGAGAATGCACTAATCTATACTTATATACTGATATCACTGCCTTACCTATTCCTGCCTGCTAACCTAACCTAACCTACACCGTAAATTCAATTTCTTAAGGTAAGAAATGCATGGTGAGCTGTCGACCTAAAGATACTCTTTTGTAAAATCCTTTGTTGTCTTTTCGTACCATACTATATTTCGTACTATAACAAAAAAACTCAAAATTTAAATCGTTTCCATCTACCTACAAGCATAAAATGTAGGTGGGTATTACAAGTCTAAGATCTACGTTTTGTTTAAAAATACAGTAAAAATGAGATTTCTCATCAATCCACCCATTTTAAGTCCATTAAAAGTAGCAAGGACTGAGTACAACTTGCCGGTACTTAGTGATGTATTTCCTAACCGTTCCGTATTAAGAGCAATTTATAATTCTGTCAAGAGCTGGCGGCGGAGCGACGCGGGAGCGGTGGTAGAGAACGAACTTCATGAAATCTATAAACATTAAATTAGTGTCAATTAAAGTAAGCGTTCATCTTTTTAATATTGCGCAAACTAGACGTATATTAGTATTGCGCAAACCAGACATATTTTATAGCCAGGCAAACATTTTGCAAGCCAGACATACTTATTGCTAATTTTTTTGGTATTAGCTTTTTGTGTTATAATATTGCTAAGAAACAGACAGATTTTCTAATAAAAAGAACCGTCACATATTTACACAAAAAGTACACACATACGTATCTTCACGCCAAGTTCCTTACGTAGTAGGCAGAGAGTATCGAGTGCCAAACTTCACGATCCTGACAAACCTGTCACGACACTGACACGAGTCTGGCTTCATTCACGTTCATTACCCTTTTTATACAAACGCGCCGGTTTCGGCGACTATTTAACACCAACACTTTCTATCAATCCCACTCTTTCTCGGATCTCACTGTTACGAATGCAGTCAGCGAGCGTTACACCACAGATTTTCCATAGCACACTCATTTATCCTACTTTCGTGATTTTTCTGCAATACCCAACTCTCACTTCCATACAACAACGTTGGGATAAGCACAGAATTATGCAAAATATATACACAAAGAGCTGTTACTAGTAAGTTGTTTCCTTAAGGCTTGGGTTTTTGGGACAAATCTACACTTCAGCTGTATCTTGTATTGGCGCTTTCATTCTACCTTTGAAAATAGTAGCGTCTTGTTTTGCAAAGAGACGTAGGATATCGTATGAACTAGACTGATTCAAACAAAAAACTTTTTTACTTTATCATTGAAAAATACAGTATAAAATGATAAACAAGTGAACATATTTTCTAGTGGTGATGAATACAAGTTAATCGTATGCACTAAAGATGTTAACAATGCGTTACTAACTTGAGGTTGGAATATTTAGCTTTACGCGTAACTTAGGTACTAGTATTATTATTGGCATAAATTGTTTGTTTTAACTATACAACTAAAAAGTTTCTTGTTAGTTTATTTCTTGTAGAGCTACCTTACAAACTGGTAACTTTAGAAGTTTGGTAGAAAAACTTTCCCCAAAGTTTATAAAAATAAAAAAACTCTTGAACTTCGAATGAATTATTAAAAGTTACTAAGTTGTTTCTAATTTCTTTATAAGGGAAATAAAACGAGAGTTTTTTTATAGTTATAATGGTTTATGGAACATGAATATAACGTTTGAGCCAAGTGTAAAAGATAAGATCCAATCGCTTAGTTACCATCTATTCAAAGTTTAGAAAATGATGGTAACAAAATGGAATACAAAACTTTTGGCAAAAGGTAGATTTTCTATTATCTTTCATTCGGGTCTTGACAGTATAACTATTTGTTTTCATTGAAATTTGAAAATTGAAAAACCGATTGCTATTAGTGTCAAGCATCCAGCAATATTATTAGATATACACATACAAGTAATATTTTTGTATTTTTGTGACCACCTTAAACGCGCTGTTGCCACGTCGGAACCTTCCCCTCTCGATGTCGAATTCCGGTTGGAGGGGAGGGAAGCTGATGAACTCTGACGCAGGGAGCTTTACATCCGGGCCTTAAATTAGAAACGCGTAATTACCACCTTTTATGTCTATAGACAAATTGCATTTCTTACCAACAAAAGTCTTCTTGTTTATCCTCCAAGATCGTAAAAAGAAAAATTGGCTAAAATCCTGCCTATCCCTTTTGTCGTATTTGTTTATGCCCATATTATAAACAAAACAGTTTAGTACTAATACTACTATCAATAAAATCTTTTACCGTTTCAGCATTACAATGTCCTGCAGTAGCATAATATAGAAAAAGTAATATTAATAATGAAAGGTGCGGGTACCATTAAAAACAAACGGTATCATATTTTGGAGGTAATCGTTTTATAAAATTCTCGGATTTCCTTATGGACTGTATGAAAATTGGATCAAAATATGAATGTACACCAAACTGGTTCTAACCACGTTAGATATAAACCTCACAACAGGTCGGCCGCCGCCTGTGTCGTGTGTACACGGGGGCAGGTCAGAGATGGCGTTACCTCATTAATACCTACTGTAATGTAAACGCTACTCTAATTGTTTTCTCAATTAGTGAGTAATAGGATAATCTGACATGTCTTTTTTGCTCGGCTAATTTCATGGTTTGTAATCTCTTACAATAACACATTTTTTACAAAATTGCACCGCTACAATGACACTTTGGTCCTATTGCCAATCCGTTAAATGGTGTAGGTAGGTGGTGTCTTTGTCACAAAATTACTATTGATTTTTGTCTTTGTATAGTATATTTAGTATAATTAAATTTTGATCATTCTTTTTGCGAAAGGTAGGCCGTGATTTAGATGTGATCCGACTTATATATGATTATGATTTTTTTTAAATCTGGCAGCTAACAAGCACACGCTTCTCCTGATGCTAAGAGTAAACCGTGACCTATAGACACATTAGATATTATAGGTGCGTTGCTGTCCAGTGATCAGTTGACACAAGCGTTATGTTAGACCAATTAGGCAGGTCTACCTGCTGGCCTATCGCCCGGATCGGAATATTACAGTCATTCTGGCGGCAAGAATAGGTAAGGCGGTAGATCCCTACCCTGGCAAGTTACAGCACAGCGGTCTACCAGTAGTCTTGTTGGTAATAATTTATTTAGCCTACAGTCTACGCTCCCCTCTAAAGAGGTTCACAGCAAAAATGGAGATGGCTAATTCTACTTAGTGAATACGGACCAGTATGGGGGAAAATATCCACCTAGTAATTTAAAAATGTTTTTATGTAGCTACTTCGACGACATGCTATTATTCCCCTTATTGGTCCAGGATCCTATGCAGAATAGACCTGCCAGGCAGCTCGTAAAAGGCGAGCAAATGCTTCCCGTCATTAGCAATGTGATACTATACCTGGATAGGTACCACCGCCTAACCGCTAACCGATCCAAGCCACAAAGGAGATCCTAAAAAGCCCATATATCACATTCGGCATCTTCAGCGATTCGCAGTCCTCGCTAGAAACTGTTACCAACCATAGCACATCGCATCCACTGGCAGTCAAAATTAGGAGCAATATAGTGGAGTGCGTAAGCCAGGGCAAGTCAGTCTCACTCTTCTGGGTTAGGGCACATGCCGGGCTCCCGGGCAATGAACGCGCTGATGTTCTGGCCTAGGAGGCAGCCCTAAACCTAAAGAGGAGACCTGACTATGAGGACTGCCCTGTCTCATTCGTCAAGCGTCAGATCCGCAAGGAGACGCTCGACGAATGGAACAAGAGGTATCAGGTGGAACCTACTGCGGCGACTACCAAAATGTTTCTTCCAGATGCCATAAAGGCATATAAGTTCATCAAGGAAGTTAAACCTACTAACGTTCTCACACAAGTCCTTACTGGCCACGGCGGCTTCGGCGATTACCTTTGCCGATTTAAATGCAAGGAGGACCCAAGTTGCATCTGCGATGGTGAGACCCACGAAACAGTAGCGCATCTACTATTTGATTGTCCCCAGAACGCATTACGTAAATACGAACTTGAACAAGTGATAGGCACACAGATAAATGAAAGAAATGTAAAGCAACTTATACTTGAAAAAGATAAACGGGATGATATACAAGAGTAGTGTACCAAAATTGCAAATAAAGTAATAACTAGAAATAGAAAATAAAGATGCGCTGAACATAATATTAACTATATTATTATATCATCCATAAAAAAATAGTTTGTAAATTTTATAAGATAGTATTGTATGATATACAATAAGCTAGTAAATGTAAGTACAGAAAATAAAATGTAAAAAGAAAGAGTAAAATGTAAAAAGAAAGAATACCAGGAAAGAAGAACCACAACACAATTAGATAAGATGGTGCAAAATTATTTCTTCGACCTAAATAAATAAAGTATATATGAAAGTAGTTAGCATAGTTGGGAATCCTACCCATTACAGTATGATTGAAAGCTTGAAAGAAAGACAAAGTATGTAGCATGGCAGTACGAGAAGCACACAAGCGAGAAATTGTATGAAAGAGAACATAGAAAAAAAGACCCTATGTTGCAAGATAGGGGAACTAAAAAAAAACCCGCTAACCGATAGGTTACCGCACCGCATAACATCCTGCCACCGTAACGTCAGTGCTTTCTGTAGTCTTGTTCTGGTTCGGAGGGTACGGTAGCCTGTAAACTTACTTTTGCTCGAGTGATACTAACTTCCCGGCCTCAGGTTGGCAACGTACCATTGGTGATTGATTACCTTTGATGCCTCTAGACGGCGTGAATTTCTTACCATCAGGAAATCCGTCTACTTTTTTGTCTACAATTATCAAAAAGGAATTTAATTCTAGTCGGGTATCTGTATGTGCTTTACGTTCGTACCCATTTTGTGTAGATTTCAGCGATTTGGCTGGTAACATTAGCCAATTTAGAAAAACAGGAAAACAGCTGTTGTTTTTTCGTAGAAACTGTTAATAGTTGTCGGTGTTGGACGGTACGAAGTTTGCGGGGTCGCCTAGTGTACAATACAATAACGCAATTATATTTGTGATCAACTCAATTGCCTTATTGTATTCTTGTAATGTAATTCTTGTAACACTGCTTAATAACGTGGTTTAAAATAATGAAATAAATTGTCCAATGCATCAGCTCCGTTTATACAGTATAAAGCCCAGTATTTATGTATCTAGGTAAAACCAATAAAACACCCGTAAACATATTCCAAGCTCAAAGTGTGAGGATACATAAGTAACTTAACTTGGATGGGTCTAAGTATCAGTTTCGACTCATAGGCTGCAGACCATTCAGTGTTGGCTTCACGCATTAGTCCGTTATTGTTTCGAAATATAATGCTCTAGGAGAAATTACCATATTCACGTTACTTCTAATATTTTCTCGTATATTTATGAAGTGTTTACTATATTAGTACTAGTATAAAAAATACATTTACCTCTGAAATTACTACTACTATTTCAAAAGTTTATTAACACCACCATTCGATCGCTTCGTTGGTCGAGGAGTTAACATCACCTACACAACCACCGACCAACTGCGAGACTCGGCTCCGATTCCCGAAGGAGACAGAAATTTTGCGTTATGACCATGTTTATGTGTGGCTATGTATTAGTACCTATTGTCGGCTAACACCCATAACATACCCATAACAAACACAGTTTGCTTACTTCGGAGTTAGGTTCAATTTGTGTAATTTGTCCAGCGATATATTTTATTAAATTGAAAATAATTAGTACATTATACGATTATACTTAAATGCATAGTGGAAGGAAAAGTGAGGCCGACCGAATAAGGTGGTTTGCTATCGCTTAAAATTTGCATTCAGGCTCAACCATTTCAATACAGACAGTTTTTCCTGTTTAGAAATATAACGACCCCATCGCTTAGTAAATTGTCAATTTGTTTTATCGGTATAATGTAACATTAGCCTTTAAACTGAGACACAATAATATGGTCCGCCATATACATTCAGAATTAGTTTACCGAATCCTGTTTCGAAATTTCAAAACAATGGCAGTGGCAACAAAAATGGCGTCCTATAAAAATCTGCCCAAAATCCACACTGAAAAATCGCTGATAAAAGTATAAATTTGTTTGGACTTGTTACATTCGAAATGGAATTCCGTGACTGAATTCCGAAGGTACGTAGCGAGCCTAAAAGGAAGTAAGAGTTGTTGTCTGGACTGCACTGGTGGTATAATCTAAATTACCAGAATATTTCACGGTCGATGATGGGCTCGTCACATCTCTACACCAATGTATTTAATAACATCATTGAATAAGTTATAAAGTATTACGATACTATTAACTTAATTGTTTTAAGCACTTAAATCAAGTCAATGATTATAAAGCTCGTCATTTGTGTTATGATTACGGTAATGTAAGAGATAAGCATCGGTCACTTGAGTGGAATTGAAAACAATTTGGCTGCGTTTCCCTGCTTGGCTATATGGCGTCGTAAAACGTTTTGAGTTTCTTCAGTAAACAAACCAGGCGAAGAATATAGTCTATTTCTTAAATTTGTAATTCATATGTTGCTTAAATTTCAAATCGATTCTACTTATTTATATTTGTGTGTGGACATGGATGTGTGTATACAGACTGGATAATGATTTATTTGATCCCGATATCTTTTCTCTTTTAGGAATGAGAGACGCTCAAATACGACTTGGCTATAGCATAGCAGTAGTATCCAGGCTATGGATTTCTGTGTAGCAGCAGGCCGTTCGCATCTTATAATCGACTTAGGAAGTTGAACTTCGGATTCTAATTCCATGTTATCAATTCTAAGTAGGGGAGATTTATTACAGCGTCACTGAACATGTTAACGATCATTACTACACTGCAAACAAAATTTCTTTTTACTTACAAAATAAGTATGTAAAGTTGGGATATGACGACCTCATCGCCAGCTACTGATAGTCTTGTAATTTAGGTAACTGAATAATTTCATTATTGTATTGAGTTATAATCTATATACTAAACTTAATTTTGCGGAAGGCCTAACTTCCCCGTGTTCTTCCCCGTGTTGGACCGGGCTCCTTTTGCAGTATAGACCATCTGCCTTTCTTGCCAGGGAGCTCGTAAAAGGCGAGCATAGGCTTATAATCACTAACATCTGACTAGGTGGTAGAGTTTCGCAGCGACTCGCCCGGATTAGTACCACCGCCTTACCTATTCCTGCCGCCATAATGTAAGGTAGCCGGTAAACTTACTTTTGCTCGAGGCCTTACATCTGGACCTCAGGTTGCCAACGCACCTTTACCATCTTTGGTGTCTCTAGGCAGCGTGAATTTCTTACCATCAGGAAATCAGTCTGCTTGTTTGCCTTCCTATAACATAAAAAAAAAACATTCGGAATTCAGGCTGGCAACGCACCATAACCACCTTCGTTGTATTTAGGTAGCGTGAATTTCTTACCATCAGGAAAGGTGTCTGCTTGTTTGCCTTAATTAGCCAAGAATATAATTTGGTTACTTCGAAGTCAAATTCAATTATTAAACACTAGGTACTGAAATTGTAGTCAGATTTTTGCAGTTTTACTGCGCTTATTTATTTTAATTTAGTTTGTGCGCGCCTTATATTTATTAGCGCTACTCTTGAGGGAGGTCAAATATTACCGTACTTACTCCTACGATTATAACACATGTGAGAAGACACCAGATCGTCAGGCGCGGGATCAAGCGCGTGGAACAACTGGAAACTGTATTGTCATTATTTAGGTAGAGTAAAACAGTCCCAACTCGGAGTAGTCCAACTGTAATGGACTTGCAATTAGGTTAGTGACGTCGGCGGTCGACGGCTGTTGCGAATGTATTCAATTATACTGTATGTGTACTTATTAATTAGTTTTTCATTATGTTCTGATACGGTGTGCCCCGATTTATTGGCGAGTTATTAGGAGTTGCGAGGCGGTAACACACAAATAGGGTTTGGGCTTTTAGCGTAAGGACAATTTTAAAACATTGAGGCTAAAATTATAAGAATGTTTTGTTCAAAGATTGTGCGATTGTGTGACTGTTTAGTCAAATCTGGGTCTAGACGGAAGTAGATCTAAACTGCTAAATATTGGCCATGTCAACATATTTCAACCAAAAAATCCTTTTATTTTTAATATTATTCGATTTTAATATAGATTTGTATATTTTTAAGGTTCTGCATTGAATTAGTGTTCTATATTTTAAATTTGTTTATATGATTTGTTCATATTTTATTTTCTATTAATTTTCGTTCACAAACTTGACTAATTATCTTTACATCGGCCGGACAAACCGTAATGTCGTCCTCTATTTACCAAATATCGGCATAAAATATGTTTAGCTAATAGGGCGCCAAGCAAGTAACTACATAAATGAGACGCTCAGCTGCTCAAATTATAAAAATGTCCATTTTTTCACCTATAGAAAATAATGTTTTAAAATCGGATTACAATATGTAACGGTCATCTTTATTTACTACTTCACTATACACTATAGTCATAGTTTCATGTTGTGCTTCTATCCTATTTAATTCGTCTTTTATTGAAGTGAAACTTCTTTACCGGGGTCGGAAAAAAATTTAGTGTAACATTTTTTCATTACGCGTCACATTTTTCCGATCTTTAAACTTCTTTATGACATATCATTTTTTTACTATTTATAACTTCACAGAAATTGGTTAGATGAGACTTATTAAGTCATTAAGTTTCACTTCTTACCTGTGTACTCTGGTACACACACATATTTTTTTTTCCTTTTGATTATTCTTGTAATTTTTCTTTATTTTTGAATTACATTTTGGCATGGTTTAAGTGTGTTTTGTACCTAATAAAAATAACATTTAGCGTCATTTAAATAAATGAAATAGAATTGAACAGAAAAAATCATTTTAAATTGAAAGTTAACAAATTAATATGGTCTTATTAACTAATAGGTAGTTTAATTTGTAATGTGATCATTAAAACCTTCATTACATATTATTTATTGGAATTTTCGAATAATGCAAAAAACTTTACTTACTTTTATCATAGATCACCATGGTCAAAAATGAGTTGTATCTTTTATCGGCCACAGATGTTAAATGTCAACATAAAGTGGCCGGAATTTAGAATCGACTACAATCATGTTTCACCCAAGTTTCGACCACCTGGCTGAATTTAGGTTTTTTGGCAATATACTATTCCTAACCCCGGCCGGGCAAATGTTTCATAAAATAAATACATAAACATTAATTTTGATATATAATTAAAGCAAATTTAATATTCAAGCGATACAAATACCTTTAAAGCAATTAAAACAATTTTTTCTTGCCTAAAATCTTACTTCCGTCTGTAGGAGATTCTCTGCATCTAAGCACGAATACTTCCAAATTTAACTTATTCGCACACGTCTACAAACAATTTGTCACTAAGAGATAGAGAAGTTCGATTGCGGCCAAATTTCATAATCTTGTGCTCAATGATATAAGGTATAATTACGCATACGAAATAACTTTTTAGAATAACTGTGGTATTAGTTATGATGAAAAAAGTGTAAAAGGCGGATACAAGGCATAGACCGGTACAAGGACAGTTTACCCTATGTGGAGAACTATGATTCAGTTTAGCGGTCAGTTAGATCCTCACAAGTTGCAAGCGAATTATTTAAAAAAAATAGTGAATGTCACGGATCTGAATATTCCTTGATGAATGTTTACTGTAACGTTTACTGTAAAAATCTCATTCAAAACGCACATGTTGGTGCCCGCATTCATGTCCGGGATAAAGCGGATGAACTTAAAAAGCTGCCTAAGGTTGCTACGGGCATGTTTTGCGTAAATCAATAGGCTATGTGGATAAAAAAAGCCTAGACGTCGTACGTAGAAAACGTAGATTAGTATCTAGTAATGGGCGTGAGACCATATCTCCGAAGAGGTTGGCAGAGGCACTACCAGGTCACCCACGACTAGCCGAAGACACTAAGTCCCACAATGTGATAGGTGGCAAGAATATCGTCGACCTATCCAATCCCGAGTAACATTTTTTTTATTAGAAAATTGGTTAAAAAACACAATTTCTATTTGTTGACCGACCCGGGATCGAACCCGGGACCTCATGAAGTCAAGTCCAACACCTGGACTGCTACCCCAGAGAGGCGACCAAAAACCAAGATACAGGTAAAAAAACAACCCAACAACTAGATGTCGTGGAATAAGAGACGTTTACTTTGATGGATGCAAACAGCAAGCGAAGTGGAAAAGCAAGAGTAGGAAAGTGAATATTGGATGGAGACTCTTGTATTAATGTGTGGCACAATTGCAGTTAATTGTGCGTGGATGATGATGAAGATGATTAAATTTAAACGATAAGAATGCAAACAAATTTGTTTAAACAAAAATATATTTATGTGACAAGCTTTCATTTGTAAAGATTGTTTTTTTTTAAACTTTTGACTTACTTATTACTTACTTACTAAATTCAAGATGTATCAAATAAGGTCAAAAACGATAGGATAGTGTTAAGAATTTTATAAGTTCCTGTTACTGCTGCTGCTGCTGGCTACCTTCTGGTTTCATGTTATAATAATTAAGTCTCATTCTCATACGACATACACATGCAAAATTTCAGCTCAGTCAGTAACGGAAAAGTGAAACAAATTGAAAGATTCGGGACAAGTGAAACTAAATAAAATTTTGTAACGATTTTCTTTTTATTAAAATATTTTTTACAATATTTAATTATTTTTTATTAAATTAAAAAGGACGATATTGTCGGTTCAAATGTGACTAGAAATGAAATTTTGAAGGTTCTTTTCAGGTGGGCCTTGACTCATGAATCTGAGGTATTTTTTTGCAAATTCTATTCATATCTAACAAATTATATTTTAGTAATTACAATTACAAATACATTAATTTTTAAATGGACTACGTTTTATGCCATTTTACTGAGCTTAAAAAAATTACATATGTTTTACATTGAAAGAATTCTTGTTGTTTTGGGATTTTTAAAGCAACGATGGCATGCATCTCAATCACGACACTAATTAATATTATATTAATGCAACCACAATTCACAAGAAAAAAAATTCTATGAAATAGCAGATGTATGAAGTAAATTCCTGTCAGTGAATCGGGTAGAGTAGGAATCGTATTCCTGCTACTTCGTCTTGCCGCCTGTATGTAGGTATCTATGTCGCGGTTATAACTTGAGACGCGTGAGAGTTGACACTTAGGCTCCTTTGGATGAGCTCCTAATTTCTAAGAGCCTGCACACATATTATGGCGGTCTGCGTGTCCATTTGCGCTTGGAATTTATATTGCGTCCAGATACCGCGCGAGTACTCCCTTCCAGTCCTCGAATGTAGCGGTGCGAATGAAATGAAATGAAAAATATTTATTTGCGGAATATGATTATTGTGTTAAAAAGATGTTACAAAGTTATTTAGGCATTCCAAAATACTCTACCAACTTGTGGTGTGCAAATATTTTAATAAGTATTTATAAAGTTAATTATTTAATTACTGTTTTCAACATAGTTTTTGTATTTATTACATGATTAATTATTAACACAAACAAGTTGTAAAATGTCAATAAGTTTAACCCTAAACTACTTACTACCGTTTCCAAACTTAGCCAGACAGGAGAAGAAACGGCAAAAAACAACTCCCCGACAACCATGACCATAACCAATCTGCCTTTTGTTTGTTGTGTTGTAAACGAAGAGAAAGTCAATGATTTAGTGTCAATTCTATATACTTAAATAAAAACTCTTGATATCTTACGTTTTTCTGTCACTATAACAGCAGTTTTTGCCATCGTCATATTCCGGTTTAGAGGGATCGACGAAGTAACATAGATGTCTACTTGCGAATTACATTACTACTATAAAATTTTGGTTTCTACCTATCTAAATTAATAATAATACCTTAAAATTTGAATTAAATGAAATATTTGAAATTCGACGAAGCGATTCCCAATCTTTAATTGCTTTATGTTTCCTTGTAGCCATCGATAACCAAACGTGTTTACAAACATTGTTATCTTTCCAATGTTTCTGTTAAAGGATCAAACTCAAGTACTTTTCATTTCGAAGTTATGAAATAATTTTGTTTCTTTTCTATCCTTTTTATAATTCAACATGTCCGTGTGTCCGTTCGTCAGTAAGTCACAGAAACTTTATTCCCAAACTATTAGTACTCCACAGCTTAACGAATTTTTACACAGATGTAAGAAGTACACGGAGGGCTCCACAAAATATGTCAACCAAAAAATAAATTTAAAGTTCCTAACACCAATTTTTACTTGTCAAAATCGTCAAAGTGTGAGACCCTCCCCCTCTAACTTTTAGAAAGAAAAAATAATTTATGTTAAATATTTATAAATTAGTTATGGCGAAATGTAGGTTACAGTTTTTGAGATGTAGTACATTTTGGAACTTATCTACTTAAGTACTTCTTGATTGTGACTGACAGTTTTGCAAGAACTTGCCCCCTTTGATATCTACTAACCACCTCACCGGTGATAGTCATTACCGCGGTTTGACGAGAAATGTAAACTCCCATTGCATGATTAATGTCTTTGGTTTAGCGACGTCTATTTTTATTTTATCATGGATTCGTCAGCTTATTCCTATTTCATAAAAAATAAGAAACTCCAGTAACTTTAAAAGATTACAAATAAACGTAAATTTGATGCACGAAAAACCAGCCATAGTGAGATACAAACAAAATTCCCATTTTTTTTACCTAAAAGAAAATCCTTTAACATTATCATTCAAAAAACTTATCTTTTTCAGTTTTCATTACATGATCTGTTTTCGCCCGCAATGAGAACGTTAAATTGAACCAGACACCTACAGTCAAAAGGCAAACGCAACGAAAAAAACTGCACGTTAATCTAAAAAAAGGGTATTCCCCGCGCAGGTTGCACACTTTGTTATAATGTGTGCAATCTGCTAACGACTTCAGTTCAATAACTAACATGCAAACGTAGACTAACAACTTATGAAGTTGCAATCGCTGTACTTTTTATGCAATGCAAATTCGCACCCTTGTGTCCAGAATCTTAAACCACTTGTATAAGTGTTTTGGTTCACCTAGCCTCCAGCAAGGAAGTACTGATTTTTTAGCTGAGTTAAAGTGGAAGTAGCTGTACCAATCGAAGTTAAAGCGGAAGTAGCTGTACCAATCAAAGTTAAAGCGGAAGTAGCTGTACTAATCGAAGTTAAAGCGGAAGTAGCTGTACCAATCGAAGTTAAGCTCTGCACAGCAATATACCGCCTGAAAATATCATAACGAACTTGACTCTCTGGATACAGATACCTGCCTCAAGGCAGGAAGATATTATTCAATAATATTTTTAAATCCGTAGCTATATAAATTTTACAAAAAAAACACAATTATTGTTTAGGTACAATGTATTAATTTTGCGATATTTGATTATTACAAATTAATTTTGGCATGTAGTATAAGATTAAAATAATGTTTAAAAATATTAAATACATGCACGCACAATCCTGGAAATGCCACATTCCTGTATTTGGCACTCGTGTAAAAATAGACTACTGACTGTGATAAAAACATAAAATAAGCCAAAACAGTATTAGTTCAACGAATCCAACCCACGTTTTGTATATGTTGTAATGTTTATTCAGCAAACAGATTACGTAGGTACCGCGCAAATGGTTCTTAGAAACTGGCTGATGACGGTACTTGTCTTATGATTATACGGCCAAGTGTTGATCTAACTAACGTACTAAGGGTTCCGCAACATTAAAATATTTTCATAGTATTTTGATGTTTAGATAGCTAACTAACGAGCAAGTTGTTGTTTGATGGTAACTGAAAACCGTCACCTATAAGTACGATAGATGCGTCGCCTATAAACACGATAGATGTTACTGGTGGTAGCTGTATTTTGGCCTGTGGTCAGTATTTTTAAGACCCGACTTTGACCAATGGTTATCGATAAACATAGACTTAAATAGGTACTCAAAGGTTTAAATTGACAGTAAACTACAATAAAACCAAATGTCAGTTAAACCTTGAAGTACTTTAGTCTATATTTGTTTTATAATGTGATAAAGGAAATAGCGCAAAATATTGTTTTCTTTCTTAATTTCAAAAAAATTAACTAAAGAACGATGCATAAAATACTTTTCTGTTCGAACATCAATAAGTTGAGTTTGCCCGACAGCATATCTCCAATCTTTCTTCAAATGTGTGCTCCTGAGTTGGCACCGATACTAACGCATCTCTTCAGGTTCTCCTACTCATTAAGCATTGTTGCGAGCTCATGAAAGGCAGCTTTACTTCACTCGATTCTAAAAAAGGATTTTAAATCACCAGCTGATACAACGGTACCACTTCTTCTTTGATAAACTTTCTTATATATCTTGAGCTACGGTAGGTAGGTACCCAAGTTAACTACCAGTTCTAAGCGTATCCGCAGGAGCGCCAGCTGATGAGATTTGAAAAGGGCGGTTTCAGGAGATTATTGCATAATATCCTATTGTAAATGAGAGTTTCATCTGTAACGACGAACTTATTTAATAATATTATACAGAACTATGTATTTTTAAAAATTTGTAGCGCAATGTCCTTTAAACACTGTTTGTTGCGAAACCCTAATACCAAAACGTTTTAGTTAATTTCAATATTCCGTCTGTCAGTGGTCAGCCCAGACCGCACAAGTAGCTAAATAGGAATTAATATTAAACTGGATTGCAATTTGACATTCCAGCGAATTGTATTGCGAAATTACATGTCGCCTTTTGTGAAGCTCTCACTTTATGGGGAAATTCATTTCATCCACGAATCTAGCAAATGGCCGCGGCTTCATCTGCTTGCCATCGAATTGCTTACCGTGATTTATAACATCTACCTTAATCTTAATCTACTCAACAGGGAAATCGCGAGAACGGACGGAGTGCTGAAAGGAATACCTACATTAGTGGTTTCAATCTAAGTTAACCATCACAGGACTCTTCAACCCAGTTTGCTTGACTGCAGTTCGGCCTATCCGTCCATAAGCAATCCGTGAATCTAAACATTGAGACATTTTAAGCGTGCTATGAGGGTTTTGCTATTCCCAGCATCCCTTAGATGATTAATAAAAGCAGTAAGCATATAATGCCAAGAAGTTTTCCCTCAATGCGTGAAACAATATGCAGACACAAACATAAATGGAATAAAAAAATGGTGGTGGAAGTATCTAACACTTATTTTTTCTGAATTATCTTCAATGAACTGACACTACTTTTTTGGGATTTAACAACGTAAAGAAGTGAATAATGTGTAGAAACATAAAATATTAGTTTGCTTATTTTTCGAGTACTCGTCATGGGAGTACGGCTATGGGTGTGCAGGAAAATGGATGAAATAATGAGTTCTAAAACTAAGTCATCAATAGATTCGTAAGGTCTAATACAAATTAACCAAGGTTTATAACAAAAAGATTGTTGTTAATAGAATTAACAGTAGTAGAAGATATTTGCCGAAACTACAACAAAGTAAGTTGCTTATACTGTTCAACCGAAGTCGATGAGACAAGCTTAAATTATCTATTTAAGAATATTATTAAACTTTTTTAATTAAAAAAGAAGTATTAAAAAAAAGTGCAATACTAACTACTACGAAGGTATATAGGTACACAAGTATTTTCCCGTGTTGGTCTGCTACTCTGCCAGGCAGCTCGGAAGCCAGTGGGCTTACGTCATCTATAATTAGACCACTGGTGGGTTAGTGCTGTGCAGCTACTTGCTCGGGGGGATCCTTGTATATTTCTGCCATCACTATGACTCTATTATCTTCCGATCTAGAGGGTACGGTAACCAACAACCTTGCAAAATAGACCTAATATCCTGTCCACAAGACAGCGATACATCTAAAACATGTATGGCATCTATAGGCCATGGTTATATCTTACTATCGGGAGAGACGTGCGCTTATTCGCTGAACTCTAATAAAAAAAAAACTTTTCAATTCAAAGAGAAATACGTCAACAAACACTGACGTCAAAAATGAGGAGATATAATATTCGACTATACGTTTTTTGTACCTTTGTTACGCAACTAGGTAATCCGCCAATTCGAATGAATTTTAATCTTTTTTTTTGTAAATAAATATTTCGATATCCAAAAAGTAGTTTTTGAGTTATACATTATATGTAGTTTTGTTTACTACAAAATTGAGATATTAAATTGAAGTCGAGCTTAGTCTGTAGCCGAATGGCTAAATTAGAACCGATATTGATTCTCTCTCGTTCTCAGATATGGCCTCAAAGTCAATCGTTTGGTAAACAGACACTTTATTAGTAGTAAAATGTGTATCGTCTATAAGTATTAAAATAAGGCCATGAAAATCAAGACAATTAAAAATATATCAATTAATATTTTCAACGAAAATCGGTTCATAAAAGCCGCAAATATTGTTTTATTTATTATTTATAGAGACTCTACGAATTAGTAATGGTATTTATTTTGAGGTATAACGTTAATAACAAAGATGTTTTATGTCGCACACTACTTATGGTAGCGGCATGGCTAAAAAATACAAATCTAAAATGTCAATATTGGCAAAATTCGTGCATTCGTACAGTACAGTCGTAGGATGCTCCTGGATTTTTTAATAGTCTTGAAATTACTGCAATATGAAATTAAATGCCCTACATGCACTACGTAGAAGTGTAGAAGGTGCAGAGCTCTCCATTATCCAGGTTTTGCAAAGTATTCAGTGAATAATGTAGTAATTTTGATAATTTTGCTGACTCACCAAACTAATCCCGCAAAATAATTTTAAGGCCACAAATAGATTAGTTTTTTGTGTTATATATTTTAGTATTTTTTTATTTTATATATTTTATATTGGTTATTTTGTTGTTTGTTGTCATAGTTTGTTTTTGTTTGCCTTTTTTTCATAATTAATATTATTATCAATTAGATTAAATTAGTGTTCAACTTTAATTTTTCGATACAACTAGGTCCAAATCATATTAAGCATTTAAGCTGTAAAATATGTTTAAATATTATGTAAACTTTGTTAAACCTTATACTTAATTGAATAAACAAATGACATTATTTGACGACTTAAGACTGAATTTGAATATTTTTGCTAATTTTTAAATAATTTGCTAATTCTAAAGCATGATTTTTATGAATCGGATAACTTAATTCAATCTTAAAATTGCATATTCAAAACTAACGCCAATGCTAAAAACAAATAAAAAAATAGATAATAAGACAAACAAACACCATTTATTTTAAGAAACAAATTTATCACAACATTGAGAAATGTAAAAGCTTGACAGATGCCGATGGAGGTTATTGAATTTCCATAACTTCATTTATGATATGTCTCGGTGTATGAGATGCTGGTAACTAGACTGCCTAGGACACGCTGTAATAAGCTGACACAAACACGACTCACTGTTCTGATTTTATGTCACATTCAAGATAAATAAGCTCATTCTGTAATACGGAAAGTTTTTTATTACATTGGAAGGGAAACCACAGGTCTGGAATTTAATTTACCTCTTCAAAAGCCATAAGACTGGGATGTAAGACTTGCCTGAAATCTTGTAGAATATTTTACTCTCCATTAAAGAACACCACAGTTTCAAGCTCTGATGTTACGGCGACAACAAAAAGTAATATGTAAGAGATACATACTATACTAGAGACTCTTGACACCACCCCCGGATAAAACACGAGCGACCTCATCGTGGAGTGTAAAACTGGGTCTCCCCAGGTTTACATCCATCTACATTCGCATCGTTTATCTTCTTTCTCTATCTTTCATTTGTCATTCTGTCCACTGGACTGAACCAAAGGAGCGTGCCCTGTCTGGTTTCAATACCAACACTTTATTTCAGTGCCACTCTTTCTCGCATCTCACTGCTACAAATGAGGCCAGCGAACATTACATTACATATTTTCCATAGAGCTCTCATTTTGACAGCGTTTATCCTACTCTCGTGCTTTTCTGAAACACCCAACTCACGCTTTCATACAACATCGGGAAAAGCACAGATTAATGCAATTTAAGTCTAGCACCGTGGTTCAAAACCTGCTATGAAATAGTTTACCCAGCGCTCTATTCACACTATTCCCTGCACACTCCTTTCTACAGCCACGTTGTCCCTTCCATTACTACCAAAAGCACTAAGAAAAATATTAAAAAATATTAAAAATATAAAAAAATATTTAAATACATAATGCAACAGTAATACATTAGACGATAACGCACAAGGAGAGTATGTTTTTCGAACTTTAACTTCTTGAGTCTTCGACTGGATTTCTTTTGGATATTTTTTTAGTTACGCTCTCTAACACAAACAGTTTCACCCATTTAAATGTATGAGGTGTAATTTTTTATTGAATCAGCCGTTACTTTGCGGAAAACCATTATAACAGATGTAAAATAAGCCTTTATTTTGTTAATTCCGCGTAAGCAGTGTAACTGTTGTGGCAAATAATCCTCCAAACGACACGGAATGTGACAAGCCTAACTGACGTTCCCACCACCCACCTCCGCGACCAGAACACGCATAAAGGAAGAGCTCGGAAACAATATAAATTGTCACGTTCTTTACATGTGACAACCCTACCTAAAGTTCCCACCTCCCACCACCACGACCAGATCACATCGATCCAGATCCAGATCGTTTATTTGCCACAACAGTTACACTGCTTACGCGGAATTAGCAAAATAAAGGCTTATTTTACATATGTATGAGGTGTAATATAATTGTGCTTGAAACTAGAGGAGTTAACTGAGATACATGAAATCGAGGAACTAGTAAGCATAATAATTATCTTCACAGAGGATTTAAAAACTTCAAGCCCGTAAGATGTATAATGCAGCATTAAATTCCAACATCAGGCCTTTAAATACTGCTGGATAAATAAATAACCGGAAAGAGTTACTAAGTTGCTGCATAAACTCATTGCTGTAAACACTTAAAACACGATCAACTGTGTTTAAAAATAGTTTATTATTGGTTATAATAACCATTAGTAAATACATATTTATATCTGGCGAGTCATTTCTGACATGCAAAACTTTTAGTAATGCTTCGTCAACATATATATAGAATTTCAATAAGAATTACGCAACAAGCAATTTGTTTTTAGTGAGCTTAACGACAACAGGACAACTATACACTACGATTTATTGGAAAATGGTCTTTTACGAACTCAAATATACGAATTTTGGGGCCAAAACATTTTTGTAGATTTGGTAGAAAAACGGAATTTTCTAATGATTAATATTTTAATTATACGAAGTTAACCGAATCTTTATGCAGTTAGTGTAAAAACCTCCGAACTGGAATATGAAAACATCGACCAGCGAGCTACTGTCCGCAAAAACAATTTAAGCCATTTTGTATCTTACATCGGTACATATACAGAAGAACATTAGTATCCTTACCTTGGAGACAAGCATATGACTTGACATATGAATAAAAATGCATAAGACTTGAAACGATTAAAATTTAAACATCGAACTGGTGATAGTATCGATATCGACACTGAAGGACGTAATTTAAGTATTTTATTAAATCCCAAGATAAATTGGCGTAAGTGTGCCGAGCTGATTTAAAAGAATTAAAGGGATCCGGTTTGGGCATTTGGGTAACTTTCGACCAGCACACACGGATTGTTTTTTAAATTAGCTTTTGCCGTGTCGTTGGCGCTTATTCCGTTTTGAACTGTCTAAATTTATTTCAAATTTAATTAAAACAAAAACACGTTTGAGAAACGTATAATTATTTATTTTTAGAAACTTGCAGAACTCTTAACTACCATCTTCCGAGGCGTTGACTAAAGATTTGTAAAAATTAACGTTATTGTTGGGTGTTTATTCGTCAGCACTTGTGTATACTGCTTTTTTGAGTGTTTACTAAACGACATTAAGCAAAGAGACAGAGAGAAACCCATAGTCTCGTACAAACTGAATCGTAAAAGTAGGTTTTTTATGAATAATAAGAAACACTGAGAGGAGAAGAAACTTTTTAGAAGTAAAAAAGTTAAGGGTATAAGCTGGGAAGTTCACAATTCAAATCGAGACTTTTAAATGTTTATGTATTATATAAATATGTTTTACCATATTTACGGCTAGAAAAAACATTTATTCACAACGACATTGCTGAAAATTTAATATAAATGCATATTTAGTATTCAATAAACTTTTTTTTAATAAACTGCATATTTTCTATTGTAAGTTTTTTTTTTATCGAATGCCGTTTTTAGCATAATTTATTTGTTTTCATTGACAAAATTAAAACACCCAGAATCAGAATCATATGACTAACACTAAAATTGATGATACTGCTTGGGATTGATTGCTCCTCAAATCAATCTCTTATAAATATAACGTGATACGTAACATTTGTAACAGAAAAAAAAAGTAAAAAAGACAAGCCCGAACTTTCTTTAATCAGAACTTTTCAGTGCGAGGTCGCGTATTGAATTTATTTCAGATTTTAGAATGAGATACACAAATATCCTTTTTATGTTCTATTAGATTTTAGTTTTTCTATTGCTATTATTTATCTTTCTTTCTTTCTTTAATACTTAATTGTACGCGAAAAGTCAAAAAACAAGTGAATATGTAAAATTATACAAAAGGCGAGCTTACGCATCTATAAACATGCTTGCTATTGCGGGAAACCGAACCCGAGTATCCCGAGCGGTCAATGGTTTTAGGAGAAACTTACTCTGCGAAAAACACGAACAGTGAACGAAGACTGTCTGTCTCAGAAACGTGGAGTAACTTCTAATCAAAAAAAGTTAAAAGTTAATCATGCGTACCTTCGGGTTTATTTATATAGCACATATCTTCATGTGAAGCTCAAATATATCCTATTAATATTATAAATGCGAAAGTTTGTAAGTATGTATGTATGGATGTTTGTTACTCTTTCACGCTCAAATGGCTGAACGGATTTGTCTGAAATTTGGAAGACAGATAGATTGTGACCTGGACTAACATATAGGCTATTTTAAATCCCGATTGCACACCGGGTTTCTGTGAAAACGCGGGCGAAGCCGCAGGTAGCAGCTAGTTAATAATATGCAAAAGAAGTACCAACTGGTTGATGAAGACTATTCATGAGATGGAACATGCAAAGCAATATATTTTACATGAATAATTTAATTTTCTCTTCCTATCCAAGCCATATCAAATTTAGGGTAAATTTATTTTATTCATTGCGATTAAAATTCTTAAGGTCAGAGCACATTGACACGCCAGGTAAACATCGGTAAAGAATCTGTAGCATCTTTCAAAGGGTTTCATGACCGAAAACCGTGCAAAGTTGAGAAATGAAAATAGGAAAATTAGCCTTAAGTTTTTGGGTTTAGACGTGGGGGACAACAGTTATTAGCGCTAGTATAATGATGAGGATATCTTAATTTATTTTAAAAAAAACTCTCGACGAAACTTCTGTATCACAACTTGCTAGCAATAAACTTGGTCAGCGTATGTGTATCAGTGTATTAAGTTTTCAACCATAAGAAAACCCATTTAAAAGCTACTTACAAACTTTACACCTAATCGGTCAAGCCTTTTAGGAAGAGTTGTTTGCCAAACACGCATACAGACTAAATATTATGTGTGTAAATAATAATAACAATTAAAAAAACTAATATAAATGATCGATATATACCTAAGATGAATGATAAAAAAAATTGTATTTTTTAATTACATGAAAATGTATATTATACATAAAAACACGAAAAACGATACAATAATAAATTAACAGTTCCGAATTAAGCTAGTTTTTGAACAACTGCAAGAACCCAATAATTTTAATGTTATTCCTTTCATAATAAAAAGTCAGATGTTTCTCCGATGTGAAAAGGAAGGATGTGAATAAAACAAACAAAATGAACCAAAAGAAGGATTGGTTCATCTTGTTTGTTTTATTCGTCTCTATATTGTGCTGTAGTCATCCACTGTGTCACTACTATATCATCTTTTCATCTTTTTCTAGAAACTCCTACTCTTCTTTTCCCGCTAGGTTTTGTCCATTTTGCCTTCTTAAAGTCCATCTTTCATCTGGGTAGCATGCTAAGTGCCCCGGCCATTTCAACTTCCATTTTAAAGCATAAGCAGAGTGCGTCCGTATTTTCGTTCTTGATTGGCTTAAAGTTTTTAAATTTTTCTTATTTCTAAAATGCTTTTCTCCATTACCTTTTTTATGATATTGGCAGAAAAACAAGCAGACGGATTTCTTATTGGTAGAGACACCAAACGTGGTAATGGTGCATCGCCAACCTGAGGCTGGGATGTCAGACCTCGAGCAAAAGTAAGTTTACCGGTTACCTTACCCTCCGAACCAGAATACGTATGACGTTATGACGGCAGGAATAGGTAAGGCCGTGGTACCACTCCGGGTGAGTCGTGCCGAAACTCTACCACTTATTCAGATGTCACGATGTTAGTGACGGTAAGCCTATGCTCGCCTTTTACGAGCTGCCTGGCTGCCTTTCAGAAACTTCAAAATAATGTTTGTGCGTTGTCCTTTATTAAAAAGTTCACACGCGAGTCGTTGCTTAACTAACGAAATTAAAATCAGTGCGAAAAGCATCGATACTTTTTTATTAAAACTGAATTAAACAAACGTAACGAAATTCGCAGCGAAAAGTTTCGAGTATTAAAATAAATATTGTTATTATTATACTGTGTTTAATTTGGTCGTTACCTTTGTTGCCATCACGTAAATAAATATTGTCTTCAAATTATGACAGTAAGAAGCAGCCTATTACAATTGACATTTCCGGTATACTTATAACTAAACTTAACGTATAAATAGTTGATTTTTTTGTTGAAATTTTGAATTTGATGTAGCCCTTTCTTTCACAAATTTAGAATTGCAAAAACCTACTCCAATTTTGTTATTTAATGACGTCCAGGTAAACTTGTGCGTTTTTACCCAAAAACCACTTGTCAATTCTCAATTAAATTCATGTGGGCCACATTTTAATTAGATTTGTAACTTACGAGTAAACGACATTCAAAATCCATTCATAATCGACAAAGTAATTGTACAACAAACTTACAAGAAAATACCTGAGTCGAATTGAGAGTCTCCTTTTCTTTAGAGTCGCAGACCTATAATCTTCAAAGGCTGTATAAAAATGAATGAACTCACGACGAGTGGCTAGTTTATCATAATATGCATAACCACGCATAATAGTCTTATTTGTAGTGTGTTGTTGTCGATTTATAAATTATGAGCAGTTTAGTCAGCGTAGAATAATTACGATTTTTATGCAATATTTCAGTCCCCATTATAGCCTATGTTGATTTTTGAAAAATAAGTAACCTATGTTAGAAACCGAATCATCAAGTAAACGCATATCAAATTTTATCAAAACCAGGTTAGCTTTTATCCGTAAAAGAATAAAGCAAGAAGACACACAGAGTTCGCATTTATAATAATAGAATGATCTCATTGACCACATAGATATTTTTCTGTCAGTACTATGAATATTGAAATAAAATCAACTTTCTTAAGACCCTTCTACTAACAACAATGAACACAACAAACCAAGAATTAACGAAGTTGGTCCAATCTTTCACGCGTGTGCTATGCCATAGGATCATTTCAACATGTATATTATATGAACTATATGAACAGATTACATAAATAATAAAAAAATATTTATGTAGTTCGAATGGCATTAGTTTCAGTTACTTTTTGCTTTTAAATACAATATTATGATAGATGTATTTTTTTTTGTAATTAAAGCTTAAGTTCATATTAGTAAGTACATATCGGAGAGCTACATGTACATGTACACTAATGTCGTTGATAAGGTAGAACATCTCTCCGCAGACAGTACCTATTTCGCTCAATTTTCTTGTCTACAATCCGATCATTTAGAATCCTAATTTTTTGTCTAGAGTAACACTAAATTTCGGGCCCTGGAGCAAAATTGTAAAACGTTTTTTTAAATCTAGATCTAGCACGGCTCAGACGTCGCCACACAAGGGCCCTTTGTCACAACTCTGCTCAGGCGAACTATTGTTGAGCCACCTACGTACCGCGCTATAAGCAACGCCCGGTCCATATTAAAAGCTTATGTGAGACAAACACCAGCTGCGTTTATCGTCAACATCCATACTTTTGTGTATGTTCAAGTGCTTGTTTTCTTGTTTTTTTTTGTTAATTTCTGGAACTTCCTATTATGTTAAATTAATATCCTTTTGCATTTGGCAAATAATGTTTGCAGTTTTATGTCAAGCCAAAGGGCGCTTTTTTTGCATGATGCGGTGGAAAGTCTAACTAGAAATGTCTGATCGTAAGCAACCGCTTACTTAATTTTGTTGAGTTTGAGATTGGACTTGGCCAGTTTTCACGAAACTTCATTTGTCGCATTAACTTCTGTGTATCGGAATCTCTCATATTTCGGTACAGAGGGTAAGGCGGCCAGTATATTTGCACACTAGGCAGTGGCGTAGCTACCAAGGGGCTAGGTGGGGCAGTGCCCCGGGGCCCTCTAGCTCATGGGGCCCTCGAATCCTTACCAGAAAATCTCTATCGAACTCAACTTTTGAAAATTTCTAAAACTAAAACTAAAACTCGAGTTTAATCATGGCAACTCAGAAGTTGTAAAAAGGGAATTCCCTTAAATTATTTGTGTAAGTTGACAGTGACAGATTAACGTTTTCATCAATTTGTCGGATATCAATATCTGCATATTATTATTTCTCGATGTGCGTTTTTGTTATTCACGATTGTGAACTTCGTGTCAAGATTTTTTTCGAAAATGGTTAAAAACTTAATGTATCAGGAGTAAGTAAGCGTCAATTTTTTTTGTACTGGTACATTACAAAAGTTCAATTTTATTTGATTATAGTACGTATGTATACATTGGTTAGGTACGTAAAGAAATCTATAAATTTCGGCTACTCACTATATAACGCAAAATACCGTGAAAAATACGAGTTACATGCGGTAGCCCTGCTGTCCATCAATTATAGTCTGGCAAAATATCTAGAAAAGGAACTATTTTTTTTGTGCTGTGCTAGAAAAGGAACTAACCCCTTCAATATGTAGTATGTGCCCTTAAAAAATTGACGTTTAATGTAAACTTTCTTCCCGTGTTGTTCCGGGCTCTTTTGCACAATAAACCATCTGCCTTTCTGCCAAGCAGCTCGTAAAACGCTAGCATAGGCTTACCGTCACTAAAACTATGACATCAGACTAGGTGGTAGAGTTTCGCAGCGACTCACCCGGATTGGTGTCACCGCCTCACCTATTCCTGCCACCATAACGTCATGACGTGTTCCGGTTTGGAGGATAAGGTAGCCGGTAAACTTACTTTTGCTCGAGGCCTGACATCCCGACCTCAGGTTAGCAAAGCACCATTACCACCTTTGGTGTCTCTAGGCGGCGTTAATTTCTTACCATTAGGAAATCTGTCTGCTTGTTTGCCTTCCAATATCATAAAAAAACAAAGAACGAAAGTTTGTTAAATTTTTAATTTTGCCATAAAACTAACGTAAAAAGTTATAAAAAATTAATAAAACCATTTGAAGTGCTGGCAGAAAGATAATTTATAAGGTGTATAAGCGCCCTTTTAATAAACCCTTGAATCTTTTCTATTTCGTTTTATTGCCCAATACCTAAACCTAGTATTAAAATATGATTATATTTCAAAAAACGTTACCAGTTTTGATAGCAGTGGGCCCCATTTTTTATTTTCCCCAGGGCCCTTGGTTACCTAGCTACGCCACTGACACTAGGTGTAACACCCGGCTACAGGACAGCGACAGCCTGTAACATCTATGTTGTCTATAAGCAGTATAGAAAACCATGGCTTTTGCTATAGGCCACTCGTGATATATAAATAACTGTACTTTTACATTACACATATCTTCATGCCAACTCTCTGCCATGATAGGCAGATAGTATCAATAGCCAAGGAGCACGATCTTTGCAGCGCTTTCTATCATAATTTAAAATTAATAAGTTTCTAGGTCGTCTGGAAATCAATTAAGTTTTTTGGATGACAGTGAAGTAGTCAGTCAGTTAAGTCTAAGTGTTTGAAAATTATTGTTATTTAGAGAAGCTAAGAAGAGACTGACAAATGTATCGAATTTAATGCATGTTGGTGTAAACATATATTACACGCTGCACTGTATCGTCGCCAGTTATTTTCTTTGAACTTGACTGACATGCTGAGTGTCTATAGGGTTAACCATTTCATTCATATTTTAAACAATCAAAATTAATTCTTCACCAAAACCGTTTTTTGGTGACAGTGTTTCAAAAAAACATCATTAAATTATATAACGAATTCGGGAAAATCTCGACTCGTCTATAGACGCTGTGGTATACCACACATACACACGTATACCACAGCGTCTATAGACGCAGATCGATCTTTAAAAGCAAGCTCCGAAGAAGCAGCCAGCTCCTGTGATGAGTAATGAAATTGATGCGCCACCTGAAATCGCATTAGCAGACAGCAGCGTTCTGATTACTTTGATTAATGGTTCGTGTTCTTATAATGATGCAACACATTTTTATATAAAAGTGACAGGCGGAGAGACAGATTGATTTTATTAAGTAGCCCATCGTATGCAAGTTTTGGAGAATAAAAGCACCTCCAAGAATTAGGTGAATTTATGAACAGCAACCAGGTCCTAGAGACGGTATAACAGTTATGATGTAGAAAAATTGGAAGAAAAACTTATTCAATGACCAGCCACTTATCCGTGATACTCCTACTGTTGCAGGTGCCCGTGTGAGGTATTGACCATGTATCAATTAATCATCAGGCCCCAATTGCCAGTTTGCTTTCTCTCCTTTTAAGTAAACAAAATCAAGATACAGCATCTTCCAGAACATTGCTAACAGCTAACGTTAAACGCGATTTATCAACCCCAGGCTGAAAAAGATGTTATAAGTTTAACATGTCTGTGTGTGTGCGTGTGTCAGTCTATAATAGCATACTTTAATAGAATGGACCGATTTCGATTCGATATTTTTGTTAAACAGCTGACATGATCGATATAGTTCTTATCTACATTACAATTGTCAGAGGTTATTGAAAGTTTTTAATTTTAAGATTATTGTTCGACGGTCGTGCAATAAGTTTTCCTATAAAACCTCCTTTTATAAATATGCATTTAGCTCAAGAGTGAACAGACTTCAGTAAAGCAAAGTCAGCAAACGTCAATGTAAAATAAATCATGAACACTACAATACTCTACACTGTTTTCTATCGTTGCCAAACACATAGTGACATAGAAACTAACAATAAGGTACGACTATAATAACACGGTATCCTCATTGTTAAAACAATATGAACATGGCTGCTAATTCTAGGTATAAACTATTTTGTTAACATAATGTCCTGTTTAAAGTTAAACAAACATCATCAGTAATTATAATTCTAAATCAAATAGAAACTGCGAGCCAGCTGAACATATCGTGAGTTCTGTTTCATTCGTACACTACCAATTATCATTATCATCATCATTACATCAGCCACAGGACGTTTGCTGCTGAACATAGGAATCCCCGATAGATTTCCACAAGAAATAAGGCGAAGCTCGGTGTTTCTTTGCGGGATCTCAAATTGAAGTGGGCGCATAGCTCGTAGAGCCAATGGCCGCTGGAGCAGAAGGTTCTGGAGTGAGAACCTCGTAGGATCAATTCCTAAAACTAATTGAATTACATGGTACCTTATTTTTTTTATACGGTATTTTCAGTAATGTAACTTAAAAATGTAAGCAAATATAAATATAATAAGTCAAGAACGTTGTCGATCTTCATTAAATATTTCCTTCACATTAATGTTGACTGGCAGGGATCGCTCCAAACGATAAGACCACCTTTATGTGCCTTTTAGTTTACAAGTACTAGCAGCTCCGATGAACTTCGTTCCACTTGTTCGGTTTGTATGGGAAAATTAAAGTGTTATCTTCGTAGTAGTATTCTTCACAGGCGAACGGGATAAAAAGTATCCTATGTCCCTGTGTGTTCTGTTATCGATGTACAAAAATAAAATCTTGATCAGCTGAACGACATTTGAGATGATGATGAATTGATAATGGTGCTCGCCACTACCTTGTTCCAAGTAAGTCTAAATAATTTAAGCTAACATTTTAGGAACAAATATCTATTATCGGTAATATTTGTAATTTTTCAGCAACTGTCATTTTTCATCTTTAGGAGAATAATTTGTTTATTTTATATTTAAAAAGCCGAGCGTAGTCTGGAGACATTAATCTAATAATTACCAGAAATCGTCTTAATTTCAGTTGCTTGTTGTACATAACAAATTTTTTTATAGCAACATTTAGTCTGTCGCTTTGTCTGCTAGTTTGGTAAAGTGCTGAATCAGTTTAGATTTTTTTGAAACATATGAAACGAACTCGAAAAACCAACATATTTTATAAAAAAAATACAATCAACATTGACGACTAAAGTCAAAATGTTTTAGGTTATTGCATTAGGTTATTTGTGTTGCTCACAGATGAGCGATTCTACAAACATATATATGTTACAAAAAGGTTAACATACTATAATGTTCTACCGCCTTCTCACTGAGTTCCATTTGGTTTTCTGTGTTATGGTCTTATTGTTTAACTCTGTATATTTAATAGAACGGAAGACCGCTGTCACTGAACTGCCCTCTTTCTTATTATTTTAACCATTTTTTTGTGAACGTAAAGTCAAAAAACATCTTCATTTTTAAAATTAACCAATAATAAAAAAACATACTCGATTTATAAAAAATTCTGAAGACCGGATTCTTACGAGCGATTTTTTTGAACTTTAACCTTCCCAAAAAAGCCAGAAAAATTCATTTACTTTAAAATTAAATGAAATCGTTTCAAAACAGTTTTAATATTATTTTTTGATTTATGCAACAGTATAGCCTGTGAGCTACAGTGACGGCTACTTACTCTATAGTATTGAAAAATTCAAACAGAACTGTAGAATGCATCTTATTTAAAAAAAAAACTTAAAAAAGGTAGAAACTATTTAATACGGACTCTTTGATAAATGCATTGAGATTTGATTTTGATGTCTGAAAAGCCTGAAAACATTTGATGTCAAACATCTACATAATATATTCGGTTCAGTTTCAGCGGAACAGCTTTTTTTATTTTTTTGTTTTGCCTCTAACCTACTACTATATAAGTTCTATTGGTGCCAGATGAGGTAGGTTAACCGACGGTGTACTCTTAGTCTATATGGATACATCTCATTGTTGCCAACTGAAACATACGCAGTGATGTCATATACGCCAATCCTATCTTTGTCACTGAATCATGTTCCATTTGGTCCCAATTTTTAACGAATGCGTTTCAAAGAACATTGTCGAGCAACCAATAAATCCAGTCTGACGTTTTTTCTTATTCTTATTACATATTTCAATTGCGAACAACTATCCTTTGTTATATGTTGAATCACATTTGGGTTCCGAGGTTAAAACCATTTAAGGAAATACAGACGAGGATATAATAAAGTTAGCATAAAGTTGGCATAAATTTAGAATATACCATACTCCTTCTTCATCGCTTATCATTCATTCATAGCTTATCTTTCTTATCGCTCTCTTACCTTTCTTTTACATAAAAAAAGTAATCCGCACTTTCTCTGATCACCACATCGCGCATGAACGGATAGGTCCACTTTGCTAATTCTTTTTTTACTATGTTATTTATCGTCGGTAGAAGGTTTAAATGAAAATCAGGACAATGGCTGACGGGTTAGCTGGAATATCATAAATATCGAGAAATATTTTTAGTCTCACTGAATGGAGAACCATTTGATAGATTTTTATAGACGGTTTTTTCCTATTAATCTCGCCTAAATACAAAAATTCGTACTAATATAAATGTAAAAGTCTGTCTGCCTGTCTATCTGTCTGTTACACTTTCACGGCTGAACCAGCTATTTGGTTATTAAACAAGGGCTACTTAAAAAAGTATCTTCACTCCCATATACCCGATGAGGTAGGAAGAGGCACTCACGACTAGTCGAAGACATTAAGCCCCATAATGTGATAGGTGGCAAGCCTAATGAAACCCGGGAACATATCCAATGTTCCCGGGTTTCAAAAGGCTTGCCACCATTCCGGGCATTATTTTTATCGCCTCTGTGGTCTAGCGGTCCGGGTGTTGGACTTGACTGCATGAGGTCCCGGGTTCGAATCCCGGGTCGGCCAACACAAAGATAAATTGGATTTTTCCAATTTTC
>NJDC01000968.1:334414-365202 GCA_002245475.1 Calephelis virginiensis
GTTCCCGGGTTTCAATAGGCTTGCCACCATTCCGGGCATTATTTTTATCGCCTCTGTGGTCTAGCGGTCCGGGTGTTGGACTTGACTGCATGAGGTCCCGGGTTCGAATCCCAACAACACAAAGATAAATTGGATTTTTCCAATTTTCTAATATAAAAATGTTGGTCGGGATTGGAAATGTGCCCAGTTGGCGATAGGCTTGCCACCTATCACATTGTGGGACTTAGTGTCTTCGGCTAGTCGTGGGTGCCTTGGTTGTACCTCTGCCTACCTCTTCGGGGATATGGGCGTGAAGAAACTACTATATTTTTATTTGAAAATACACGTTTTCTTTATTGTGTTGCTCGATCTGAAGATCGAACCCACAAACCGGACCGCTAGACCACATAGGTGACTTCACACAGAGGCTGTTTTTTTTCAGGAAAGCTATAGCGGAAAATGAAAACTTGTTTAATTAATTAGGTTATAGTTGACCTAAACCGCTATCCGAAGTTAATTAATTACTTAAAAAAATCACATGGACTAAGTTTCATGTTTTGTAAAAGTGTTGTTATGTTTTAACTGATTTGAGTTTCTTACCATTATTCCTAATTATTGTCGCCTCTGTGGTCTAATAGTCCATGAGTGATCCTGTTTGGCTTCTTGACTTCTCGAGGTCCCAGGTCGGGCAACAAAAACAAATAGAAGATTGGGTTTTTCCAATTTTCTAATAAAAATAAGGTTGCCCGGAATTGGATATGTGCCCGATTGGCGATAGGTTTGCCACCTATCACATTGTGAGACAGTGTCTTCGGGTAATCGCGGGTGCCTTTGTTGTGCCTCTACCTACTCCTTCAGGGATATGGACGTGAAGATATTTTTTTACAATAATTTTTTTCGTTGTGACATGAAGCTAGTTATGAATTTCAAAAAAACTAAAATGTCAATTTTAAAATTTCAACGAAAGTGAAGCCGCCTGTAACACTTTTAATTAATATCCTACAGGAAAAGAGGGGTTATATAAGTTTGCTATAATATCGTATTGCTGTGTGTATGTGTTTGTGTGTCGCCATAGCTCTTAAACGAAGGGACTGATTTCGAAGTGCATTTTGTTAAAGCTGACTTCATCGAAATGGTTCTCAGCTACATTACAGACAGGTTTTGTCGCAATTTATTGTTTTTTTATCATATTGATTGCGTACGTATTATTTGTTTTTATCTGACAAAGATAGAAAATTTATTATATAATTCATTTGAATACTGAAAAAAAATTATTCATACATTTAACGTCAAATGTATGAAGATTTTTTTTTCATTAAGTAAATGCAACAAATGAAACCTATCTCAGTGTACAGTTTCGCTTAAAACCATACAAATAGACATCTTCCTTTTACACGAACGTAAGACAATACAGATTCATGTCTATAGATATGCGTTGATGATAATAGGTGAGTTTGGTGGGGCCTGTAGACTGCAGTCGGCTTTGGAAGCGAATATCTAATCCTCGTAGAGTGCTACAGAGGCTTAACGTCCGTCATTCTCTTACACCCTCCTCACGAAAAATACAGAGTATTCGCAAACAAGGAAAGAAACGGTATTCGCAAATATAATAATGTAAATTATAATTTAGGTGATTTATAACTAATGTTAAGTACAATAAATAATAAATTTAATGTAGGTACAAGTAATTCAATAAACTATAGGAACTAGGTTAAGTTTAGCTTAAGTGCTCTACCTAACAAGTTCTTTAAAAATACTTTGTAATCAGCTTCAAAAGCTTCCTAGTGGCTAATAAATGTTTGTTTCTGAAATATCTTCAACGCACTTACACCGTTGCCCACCGTTTCTCCCTATTGAATAAACAAACAAACTAGTCTGTCTGTGACTCTGTATTTTTTCACTACATGACCACTGTACAGATATCGATGAAATTTGATGTGGCATGTAGTCAAAGACCCGGGTACAAACATAGCCTCCAATTTTGTCAAAAGTCAACCCCCAAAGGCCTGTAATTGGGGATGAAACTTCTTCAACCAGATATTCCTCTTTAATATTTTTATTAAAATTTAATGATAATAATAAAGAAAGTCTTTTCGGTTTATAACGATTAATAATCGTAACATGAATTTAGGTGTGTTTGTGAACATAGGCAATAGTTTAAAGTTCTAAACAATTAAACATCTATAAATTTTGTTAAAATTGTTTAGTAATAGCAGCTTCATGAATATATTTTATACAATCCTGCAGCGAGGGGAGTGAGTGTAATAGCTCATGAAATGTATGTAAGCGAGAGGAAAGCCTGCCACTCGACAGCGACCGGTAACAAGTAAATAGATATCTACAGCTTTGAGACTCATTGTCGACCGTCCTGTAATCTCTTTTAAATATGCCCAAAGTATTTTCGAACGGAAGTGTTGGATTGTGTCCCTTTTGGGATGCGATGCGAAATGTTTCTGACTTTATCTCGAGACATTTCCTAATATTTGTTCTAACTTTTTGGGTTGACTTATTCTAGATTTCAAATAATTCCTTGGGGATTGTGGATGTTATCACAAAAAAAATTATAACACATTTCATTATTTATCAACTAATATTATAAATGCGAAAGTTTGTGAGTATGTCCGAGGGAAAGGGGGAATGCAGTAAGCGTGCATGTCTTTGCTACGCTTCAACGATGTTTAATTTTGCGCCCGGAGATTTTAACTTTTTGATAAGTCACTAGTTGTTAATTTTTTTCTGATAGTGTGAAAGGCAATTTTGATCTAAATTACACGCATAACGTATCTAACAGATTTATTTGATTAAAGGTTAATGCTGTATTGTTAAAAATATGTTCTAAAGTAACCCTTCATTTTACTGTTTTAAGTAAACGCAAAAAACGGTTATTGTGGGTTATTCTTTAAAGATAGACATATAATACCGAATCTATCGGATCCATCGAAGAGAAAAAATTCCACCATACATTGTTTTGTTAAAACTCAAAAGGTTTTGGCAGCGTTTTCGAGGAAAGCTCCCGATTGGCTTATTTTTTCGACATACTACATATTGAACTAATATCGTTGTAATATCGTTGGTTTGTACAAAACATAAACTTACTATACACTAAAACCTTCCTCAAGAATTGTTCTATCTATTGTTGAAAACCGAATGAATATTCGTTCAGTACTTTTCGAGTAAATCGCGGACAGACAGACAGACGCGGCGGGGGACTTTGTTTTATAATATGTATTGATCACTACATGTCATTATTGAAATGTAACTTACGAGTTAACTTCCAAACCAAGTTGTGTTGTGTATTCGTTTCGAAGTATTTTTTGACAAAGTACTATTTTAAGACCGTGGCGATATACATACAAAATTTTGTGGGTATAATTTGACGGCTGATACTTTGAGGAAATATTAAAAATATTTATGTTTTTACGCTACAAAAGAAACATCGGGCAGCAAGTTAATTTTGACTATTAAGATACATCAATGGTTAACGTAGCGTAGCTGGTGTCCTTGTGTCTGAGATATTAATGCTTTATTAAATACTGCTCAAATAACCTATCACTTAATTTAAAAAAATAGATGCACGTACAAAATAATATAAGATTTTGAAATCTAGAATTATTGTTGATACCCGCAGAAAAAAAATGTACCAATAGTTACTAGTAATACTACCAGTAGAACACTTCTGAACTCTAAACCTTCTTATTAATAAACATGGAACAAAGTACTCCAAGGTACAACCTCCTCTTTCGATTATATTCTTTATTTCACTGTGATACAGACTATATTGCCAATCTAACTTTACTTTTATTTTAGTTTTTGTTTATTAATAAGAATGTAAGTAGCTAACTATATTTTTTAAATTATTTGTTTATTTTTTATATTATCCATACCTATCTCATATTTAACAAGGAATATTCGATTATTATCCTAATATACGATTGTAAAGATGATGTGTTAATGTCACAAACACAAGTTAGAATTGTAATTGTAAAACTAGAGTCTGTAGTATTTTAACTGACCAGACAGTACAAAACATTTGTAGATGTTTTTTTATTCTTGGAAGTGGAAAATCAGAATTCCAAATCAGCATCCGCTAACCCGAGCTTTGTATTCTGTTTTGAATCACAATAAGGAACCAATCCAGCTAAGATTGCGAAGACATGGTCATGCCATTAACGTATGAATTTATGTAACATACTGACCTTTTTGTTCGTTCTTATATTTTTATTTGACTCACAAAAATATTTGGATACTACTCGTATCATGATTTCTACAGAAGTCAATTCATTTACAATTAAGGAATTTCTATTTATGTACCTACCAGACACCTTTTCTAAACCGAATTATTTTTTGGGTAGGGAAATTGTGACGTTCCGATTTTTTCCAGATTGCGTAAATTGAGGTATCAAAATAAAATATTTTTACTGTGGTTTAACGTTCCGGTGTATGACCTGATTTCCTAAGGTCCCGGGTTCGATCTCCTGGCTGGACAACATATGGAAATTGTGTTTCAATTTTCTAATGAAATGACGTTGCCTGGGATTGGATATGTGCCAAGTTAGCGATAAGCTTGCCACCTATGTACCACATTGGGGAACTTGTATCTTCAGCTAGCCGTGGGTGTCTTGTTTGTTCCTTTGCTTACCTCTTCGGGGGATATGGACTTACGATGTTTTTTTACTCACAAATTCTAAATTTTATAGGCCATGGCAGTCCCCTATCACAAGACCCAATTATCAAGACTGCTGCAAGATGTTACCGCCATACTATTTCTCTCTTTCTTATCCTTTTTTATTTTTTAATTTTGTTGTTTGCTACTGTCGTGTTTTATTGTGAACAGTAGGGTAGCCGTAAAACTTTCTCATGCAAAAGGTTTTAAATCATATTCTGAGGTAAGCAACGGTCTTTACGGTGATTGTCATCAGATCTATCTGCTTTTGACTTCATAAAATTTAAAATATACGGACAGAAGTCGCACAGGACTTCGGTCCACAGATATCAGATCATCAGGTGTACTTATTTGATGCCTAAAAAATGCTAAAATATAAGAAGGTAAGTCAGTTAGGACCATGAAATTGTTTAGTGTGTTCTATAGAAAATCTCTTTAGTTCGAATAATCCTACGTCGGGAAATGGTAGGAGAATAATGTTTTCCACAGGAACTTCATAACTCCGTAACGTATCGTGCAATCAATGGCGGATTACGCCGCATACGCTTGTTAACATCACGTATTTTTTGTTATAAGAAGCTTCCAGAGCATTTATACACAGATTTATTATAACAAAAGTTACTTCGTTTATGTAAAGGTTCATTCCATTTTTTTACATTCATTAACAGATATTCGTACAAAATAGAAAAGATAACTAACAATGCAGCAGAAACAAATTGAACAATATAGATTTTTTTAATTAAAAGAAGTATCTAATACATCAACATTTCCAAAAACGTGAATAAAATAAAATAAATAAAATGTTTGTATGTTTAATGGAATCTATATTATCTATAATAAATCTTTAATAGAGTGAATTCTGTACACTGAGATAATTAAAAGAAAGATATTTAAAAAATAAGGCAAATAAAAATGGGCAGCAGAACACATTTTTAACATTTTTAAAATTTTTATCTATCTCTATACCGACCACAATTCATTAAGAAATAGGCGGGTAGTTACTTTATGTCCTGAGCAAGGTTATAAAATACCTTTTGTCTCACTCACTAAAGGGGTTAAGATAAAACTCAATATTCGTTTTTTAATTTGTAGTGTGTGCTTTATAAATTGTCCCGTATTTTTTCCATCACAAAAATTTTGTAGTTTAGAAATTACAAACATATCAACACTCAGAATAAAATGACCAAATAACGTACAATCTGGAATGTGGAGAAACATTCGAACGTACAGCTCATCTAACATTTATATACATATTTTCACGTCAATCCCCTGCAGAGTAGGCAGAGAGTATCGAGTGCTAAATGAATGAAGGTCGGCTGGTCTGCTTGTAATTAAGATGACACTTATATAGTTAAGTATTATGATACTTATGACATTGTTCAAAAGGATCATAGGTATTTTTAACAATCACTAAAATTATGAACACTCGGATAGATGAATGTTATAGAGGTGATTGTTTTTTTGATTTTGCTCAAAAATTTCCTAAATTATGTCATCTAGATTAAACGTTGAGTGTAACTCATACAACAATTAAAAGTTTCTCTATTCTAATTAATCTGATAATTTATTGCAAATATTATATTCCTTTTACAGAGTTTTTTTTTTTTTTAATTTGGAATAAATTTTCCAGTCGTTTTCAGGAAGTCGAGAACAACTTTGAAAGATATTTGGGGTTTGGGATTCGTCTCAGCTCGGTTTAACGGAATATAACCGTTGTATTATATGATAAATTAAGATAAAAAGTCACATATTACGGAGTGGGCGGTAAAAAGTTTATCGGGACGCTAGTCTGCAATCTTCGATAGCTTATTATAAAAGCGTGTCCATTGGCGCGTAAAGAAATTGATTCTTCAATAAAATTCTTCTAATGGTCATAAACTATTATTCCCTCATTAAATTATAATCTTATTTATTTGAACAAGGCAACACCAACAAAAAGATAACCGGTACTGTAAGAGGAAGTTTTTGCCAAAACAGACCCACAAAATATCGAAATTTTGTAAAATTCTCACTAGCTCATTTGTAATCAAAACTTTTTAGTTGAGGGATAAATAAAGCTATATCATAAGTATGTTGTATAAGTGACGTTAAGTTATCATAACTTACATAAGTTAGTACGATGATAAAAGGATCAATCATGTGGACAGAGTGTTAACAAAGCAGTCGCGGTCAAGGCGTTAAGAGGGGTTTCTTGTCGGAGCCGGCGCTTTCCGTTTCGCCGTCATCTCCCAGTATTGAGATTGATGTTCCGAACGCCCGGCTTCTGCCTCTGTCCTGGACAGAATACTAAGAGGGTGGCCTCCATTCCTCGCTCAATTAGCCCCCAATCCGGGTCTTGTGTTGGACCGTCTATGACGCCCTCGACACTTCGCCGCATACCAAATTATAGTCATATTTTTACATAAGCCCAGCTCAAAGTATCGCAATCAGCGCCGAGCTCCTTTAAGTGTCGTTGTTGAAGTTTTAAACTCTTTTCTTATATCGGCAGTTAAGTGTCTCATGCGGGTGGGTTTATACAGAGTAGTAATTAAGGATATTTATCCCTGAAATTTCCGCTCTTAAATACGCGTTTCAGTATTCCTCCTCGAGCTCCAATATTAATAATTGCTTCTAAAGTGAGAAAAATATGTATTTATTCTTTCAACTACTAGTAGACTAGAAATAGCGGCCATAACTGATAAGATTTTTTAATGCCTGTTTTGTATTTCAAAGTACAGTCGTTTAGTACAATTTAAATAAGATAAAAAAAATACAACATCGATATTAGATAAATTCCGTAAAATTTATTGAAAAATCTAATTGTGTTTAATTTTTTTTTAGCAACAGCTGATTTACAATTCTATTCAAGGTTTAATTGGTAAACAATTGCAATTTTACAGCAATTTAATAGTGTACATAATAATGCAAGTGTAATCTTACATAAATACTTAAAAAGTTCCACTATTGGAATTCCGAGGATGGAAAGTTTAAAACTACGTGAACACAACGATGACGAGTGAAATAACAGATGCTAATTTCGTTAATGGGTAGTTGACCTCAGCAGCTATATCTGTTGTTGGGGGGCATTACTGGTATAATATGTTTTTTTTATTTTGTAAAATTACATATTTGAGTAAATCGATAGTGTGGTGTGACGCAACATAGTGCTGGTATGTAGCAGTAGCATTAGTGGCAATGATTTTGAAATCTTAATATATATAAATTACGTGTCACGTCCGCGATGGACTCCTACACTACTGAACCGATTTCAAAGAAATTTGCACACCGTGTGCAGTTTGATCCAACTTGAAAGATAGGATAGCTTAAATCTCAATTTATAATCAAAACAATTAACATCCGAGCGAAGCCGGAATAGGCAGCTAGTATCTAATAAGTATTGAATCACCTCGCCGCTGTGGTCTAGCGGTCCGGCACGAACTTGACTTCTTGAGGTCTCGAGTTCAATCCCCGGTTCGGGCAAAACAAAAAATAGAATTTGCGTATTTCCAATTCTGTAATAAAAATACTGTTGCTCGCGATTGGATATGTGCGCGGTTAGCGATAAGTTTGATACCTATTACATTGTGGGACTCAGTATTTTCGGCTAATCGTGGGTGCCCTGGTGGAGCCTCTTCGGTAATATGGGTGTGAAGATACATTAAGTATTGAATCACATTACCCCGTGTTGATCGGGTCCCCTGTGAATAGATCACCTGCCTTCTTATATAGCAACTCGTAAAAGGCCGGTATAGGTAAAATAAATTAATGCCAACAAGATCACTGGTGGAAGATTGCTTTGCAGCAACTAATACGAGTAGTCGCTGCTTTATCTAATTCTATCGACAGAATTACAACATTTGGTACTATCGTGTTTCAGTACAGAGAGTATTGTAGACGGTATAGGTACTTTGCAAATTAGTCCCAATTCTTTGACCACAGGACATAGCCGCAACTGTAGCAAGTATTCAATGGCAAATATTGTCTTTTAACATCAGGAAAGCCGTGAGCTTTTTTATAGTCTTATATCATAAAAATTGGTAATATAGAGTTACCTAACGTGATGGTTAAATATTTATCTACTCAGTTACTCGATACCTATATATTTTTTTCTCTGTTTAGTAAGTTATGGAAAAGTAGAAATTAATTTTTGTGACACAATAAAAGTTTGAAAATGATTAATTCAATTTTTAATTCTCAAACGCAGTCCTTTTTGCACATACTATTCACGGAGTATTGCACATACTAATAGGAAGGAAAGGAGGAGATAAACATATAAATATGTGATTTTACAATTCAATAGAATTTAAACATACCCCTTGATGTGAATTCGAAAGAAATAGGAAATCAGTCCTCGGCATACCTGTAAAGATGAAATTCGTTGTTACTTTTGTCATATTAAACGTATACATATACGGTTACAAGCGCTTGGGATAAAAGCCCTGATAGGGAAATACCTGTAACGAGCCTTTTTATTGGAAAACCAAACCATATTGCAGTTTGAAAAACTCTCTACAATGGCAATTCGTCACCAGTTTTACTTTTTGAATATCAAGTAGGTATTTGTCTTCGTATTATGGGTTATTTAGACTAATTAAACAAAATCTTATAAACAATAATACAAACAAATAAAAATATAGTAATATACACGGTTATGTATATGAAGATGTGCCTAATGCAAAAACTCGCCTTCGAACATACACAGAGACGCGCAGAAATCATAGACCCAGCTTGGAGATGGCTAAAATTACTTAATAATGATTGAAATGTAGCAAATATTTCAATAATTATTAAGTATTTTACCGTTCAACCTAACATCTACTCAGTTGAGTAAAGTTTGTATATAGAATGTTTAAAACTTTGAACACGGTAATCTCTAGGTGATTTCTTTTCATTTGATGGTAAAAATCTGAAGGCAAATTACAAAATATTCGACTGAGATTTACTTTATTTTAGCTTTCTTCAGTTTGTTCACAAGCGTCCTAGTCCTACAGCTTGTACATGTGTATACTCTGTGTCATCTTATCTATCGGGGTAACTGAATTTGACGAAACCATCGCTTCTTGTTGGACAATTTAGGCATTCGTTATCACACTGTTATTCTGGTAGTGTAATAAAATTTGGATTCGTAGAACGTCTTACCTTTTCCTGTTACCATTAATTCAGTTTATCGTGTTGCGGTTTGTAAGGTGGAGGTGAAATATTCTTCTTTATTTTTAAACACATAAACAAAATACTAAATTAAACTTAATTGTTATCTTAAATTTGATTTATACATCTTAAATCATTCTGTGATTGGTTTCAGAACCATTTGTTTTTGGAGCTCAAAAAGTGCAGCGACCCATCAATTGCAACAATGACTGTCCTGCAATAATTGTACCAGTACATCAATCATATTTAAGCAATATAAAAATGAGATCAAGGCTGTCGTGATTGGCTTGAAGCGTCGCGTATGAGTTTGTTTAATGAATTCGCTGGGAATAAATTGTCAACTGTCTGCACTCTTACCATGGAATTCACTCGTTATCGATTCGAAAGTGGTGACTGTCAAATGGCCGATTGACATCTCATGGAAGCCATCGCAAAACGATTGTTACGTTTATGAGGATAAAGTGAACATGGTATATCTCCTATAACGTTCATACGTATAGGAAATCATAAAAAGTCATTTAATAGAACTACATACATAAATTGATTCTTCATTTACTCGGGAGTGACAATACCTGGCACTTAACATTTGTTTAGGCGATTAACATAACGCAGATATCGACTCGACAATCGAAGATCGAAACTTAGCGCTAGAGCAACTGAAAAATTGCAAGCACATGAACGCAAGTTTTAAGAGGTTTGTGTTTTCAAATAGTTTCTCGAGTTTGTTCTACCGCTTGCCAAACAATGTAGTAGTTTGTAAGGGGAGAGAATAACGTCGAAACCATAAACGCAACTGTCTTTTTGAACGGTAAATTTAACTACAATCGAGGTTAGCCATGCCTGAATGTTGGCAATCCACGATTAAACTCTTTTGAATGTCTTAAAAAAGCAGACAAAGAAAACTAAGTTTTATCTTTTATTAACTACATACATACATACATACATACATACATATCTTCACGCCAAGTCCCTTACGGGGTAGGCAGAGAGTATCGAGTGCCAGACCTCACGATCCTGACAAACCTGTCTTGCTTCCTTCACATTCATAACCCTTTTCATACAAACACGCCGGTTTCGGAGACTCTTGACACCACCCTCGGATAATAGGTATTTTAATTTAAAAATTATTAAAAAATTAATAAAAAAAAAATTAACTACATGAAACTTATTAACCTATTTAATTAATTGCTATAAAATTGTGTGGTATATATCGTTCCGAAGCGATGAGACCGCCTTTACGAGTAAGTGTGAAACACTACCGTCACTTAAATATTATAACATATTATAGCTTCTAATGTGAACAAAAAATTAAATTAATTCTCCTAGCCATAGCAATAGGAATCGCTTACAATTTAGACCACAAACAAACGCTCATCCGCTTAATTAAATAGGAAAAACATACAGTCGTAAAGGTCAATTTAGACGGAACCAATCAAATGATAATTATAACTTCACACAAGAAGCTAGACGATAATTTGAAGACGAAAGCTTTTTTGAGTTAAATTGATTTTGTTTTAGGATTAATTAAATTAGTATTAAAATAAATTCTATTTTCTTTTATAAACTTGCATTTACATCCTGTCTACGATAAGCATAAAGTGTTGATGTATCTATTGTTGTTTTTTTTAAATTTAATACATATATGGATATAGATTCATAAATCCCTTGATATCGCTTTAATTTGAGAATAACTTCATTCAGACTTTTTTACTTGACGTTCATATTGCATTTAGAAAAAACATCTGTTAATCAAACTTGACTTTTAGATATAATAATTTATTTTCACATTAAAACTTATCCTTATAACGTAAAAAGTTTATAAAATTTGAAGATAAGAAACACTGTTTCTGTGTGGCTATTGGATGAAATGTTATGTAAGATAGACATTTTGATTAATTTCTGGTAGTACAAGGAAGGTTTCAAAATTGAGAAAAATGTTGTAAATGCGAGAAAATGTCATATTTTTTCTCATACACACTGATATTATTAGTCAATGACGGCTGAAACAAAGTTGGCCGGGACAGCTAGTAATACATAAATTCAAGTGTAACCAGTTGACCAAGATAAAGACTCGTCACGTCATCATAAATCAATTTGTTTACACAATTAATGGAAGCTATTTTTACCATTTACCTACCACGGTTACTCCAAAAGTATTTGAAAGGTCACAGAAAACTATTAAATCAAATACCGTTTTATAATCAAATAGCAGTATTATTAATAAATAATTGTATTTATGGTCTAGTGGTTCGGTGTTAGTGTTGATTAAAGGAGGTGTCGGGTTCAGGTATCGTTAGGTCATTTTGTTATAAAAACAACGTTGCACGGGATTGGTTATGTGCCCGGCTGGCGATAGTTTTGTCTCCTATCACATTATGGGTGTGACTGCCTGCCTCTTGGGTTACAAACGTGAGCATACTTTCTATAAATATAATTTCTAAATTGAAGGTCTTAATCATTAAATACAGAGCTATGCCTGCTTAGCGATACCTAATACATATGCGAATAATAAGGAAGATATATGTAGACATATTTGCTGATATTAAAAATGCGTTGCCAACCTACGGCTCGTACTTTCATTCCCTTGAGTACGTTTACAGGCTACTTTACACTCCGAATGAATACACAACAATTGCAAGCACTTAAATTATGATGAATCGGCAACTACTCTACCATCTAGTCTGACTGCATCAGTGTAATAATTTAGGGATTCTAGCCGTTTAGAAATCAAAGTACCGATCTGCAACTTACTAATTCATCCAACTAGTCAATAACACAAAGTAGAAACGGGGAAGTTAACCTGAACCGCTTCCTTGCAATGCCGTTCATAAAATCGTACGTTAAATATTTGAATAGTTTATTACTGTCCTAAAAAAATTCTGGTGACGATAGTGATGGAAGAAATACGTCGCCCAGAGACATCAAATGTGGTTAAATTGCACCGCCAATTATTTCAAGCCTAATCCATAAGTTAGTCTACTAGTTACTCTACCCTTCGTATTGGTACACACCAACGGCGAGCATCAACATAGTCCCAAAACTCGAAGAAGTCAAAGTCACGAAGGATGCAAAACCAACATGTGGAAAACATGCTGTTACCCGGAATTATGCATAGGCTATTTCATATGAATGCCTCAATAGTAAATACCTTTTGATATCTTTATGTAAGGCGAGCGAAGCTGCAAAAAGCTAGTTTTGCGATCATTTTTTCAACAGGTTTAAACAATTTCTTCACATTAATGTACTTTAAATCGCTTTATTAGTCGAGTGTGTTTCTCAAGGTGTGGTTTGGATTAGATTTCCAAAAGAAGCAGATGTTTGTATAATGAAAAGAATGGATGTATTTCCGAGTGCTTATACATAAACGTCGTTGGCTATCACCAGAACATACCACTAGAATATAATTTGCTTTGAGTGAAAGTTGATGATAGAATAATTTTGTTTAACTGAAAGTTTAAAAAATGCTTTTAGACAATTATTTCAAGTGACGGATGGTTGCCATATTTTACAAATAGTTTTTAAGATAACTGCGCGTGACAAAGAACTTCCGCTCCCTGCATAAGATAAAGTTAAAAATTTGGGCCAGTGCGGTGCCACTGATTCAGCTCAATTATAAAATTGTTTGCTAACCTACGCCTGCGTATATGCCCGCGCGGACATGAACTGACTGAATTTAATCAAACATTAGCTTAGATTTCATGAAAGATTCATATTTCATTAAAATTTTCTGCACTAATAATTACAGAAGGGTGAAATGAACATGAATAAACTGGATATATGCCTAATGTATGAGTCTCAGATACCACGTGAATCTCAAAAGAAGTCAAAAGGTCGGATACAACGTTCGTCACCGTCTGCGCGGGCGTTATATTTTTTTCTCCGGCGAAATGCTTGCTTCTTTATTTCTACAGATTAATGCAATGTAATATACCTACATTAGAATTAATTAAAATATCCGTATTAAATTTTTCAACTCAATTTTAAAGCAGCTATCCTCAACCGAGAGAGCTGGTTCAACACATTTAAATTTAATGACAAAGCTTATCATTTTAGGGCTTATTGATTACGTCTTAAATATTACCTACTTCCCAACAACACTTGCAAACAAAACCTAGTCACAAACTATATTTTTATGAAAAACATATGAAAAATATATAATCATTGGTATTGGGCATGATATAAGGATTTTGAACATTACTAAAACTAAGTTTGTGCAATACATAATAATCATAACACGAAAGGTGAGGCGAAACATGACTGAACTTGGATATAAAAACAATTAAATCGGCAATTACCGAGGCCTTAAGTAAAATGGTTCGGAAAATGGTTATTCTACATTGAAATTAAAATGCATTTCGATAGTGTGCACAACTCGTTTAGTTTTGCGGTCACCGTAGGGCCTGAGTCATCGACTGCGGCCTGCGACCCACTCTCGGTTCTTCCTCCATGGATCCTGACAGTCACTTGGCCAATACGACGTCCCTATCGCCTGTTTGAACTCGCTGTTCAATGTAATCTAAATACTGTAAGCAAACTGGTTCTGGGTGCCGTCTGAATGATTCGTTGTTGTGAGAACCGAGTTGTTAGCCTTAAACATATTGAACTGCATGTAAATATATATGTTCTTTAGTTCGTTTAAAGGTTATTTTCCTATGCATGCAACATTTTGCCAAAATAGATAATTATTTGCATATGATAAAAACCAATGCTTTTTGTGACCTAACATAAACAAATACATTTTCAAGTTTAGATAAATGGCGGTATTGTAAACGTAAATACGAAGTAATATTTTCGGATAAGATCGGAATGTTTGAATATAACACTATTTGTGTGACCGTGGAAGGCACATTTTTTTGCTTTGGTTTATAAACTTTCCCGCTATCTTATTATTCCATTTTTTTTCGCAAATGTCTCAAATGCACAGGCTTTTTCAATTTGTAATAAAATGTTCAAGATTTTATAACCTTACCTACCCGTTTCTCACTCGTCCTGTTTTTGTTTGTATTTTTGTTGTCTTTTGTCTATTTTACTTTTATTTGTCTATTCCCTCTCTTAAAGAGAAAAAAAGTTGAGAGGTGTCAAGGGACACCCGGATGGAACGAAGTTCTCTCTCCCCCCCCGCCTCTCTCTCTCTCTCAATCTCTAGTAATCTCTATCTCTATCTCTCTCATAGAGACAGAGAAACATGAAAAAAAAGAAAATAAGAATATAAAAAAATAACAAAATAAAAAAAATGAATATGATAATAAAAAAAATAGAAAATGAAACTTAAAAAAAAATTGTCCGACCCGGGATTCGAACCCGGGACCTCATGCAGTCAAGTCCAACTATTGAACCGCTAGACCACAGAGCAAAAAGTGTCGTGATAACATTTTCGTAAGAATTTTTTCCGTCTAGCCCCCATTCACAACGCGCAATAAGGAACTTCGTTCCAAAAACATTGGTAGGCATATATTTTTTGTTCTTGAGTTTTAACGAGACGAGACACACAACAGTTTGTTTTAAATTTAATATATCTTATTCAGTAGGTGGCATCCTAGTGGCAAGTGACACCCGTCGCCTATTGTTGTCCATAGGTTGTCGATACCTGGCGTTCAAGTATACCGTCTACCTACTAAGCACTTGAGCACAGAACACCACAATGGAGAGTTATAACGTTGTTACAGCAAGAACAGGTTTGGCAAAAGTACCAACCCAACGAACTGCTGCACAGCACTCCGTCACCTAGTAAAATTTAATAGATACGGGTACATAATTATGTCTTTTACATAATGTTTGACCGTTGCTTCGGATATATCACAACAGTGATAAGTTATACATTCGGCATTGTTTGCAAATATTTGATTCTATGAAATAATGACAAAGTGCAAACTCGAAGCAAGTGTTGATGTATGAGTGTAATCAACTGATTTATATTTTCAAATAGTCATATATCTATGATAGACATAGATAGGGAGATACAAATCACTCATTCCTACATGCAATATAAAGATCTTCATCATCAATATTTGAGACTACCAGCCTGGAGATCAATTCCATGATAATAGGATATAACAGTCTTTCGAGATAATGGATAACACATATTTACAATTTTTACCAAATAGGAAGACCAATAAACTGACTGGTCCCTGATAGTAACTAAACTATATTCTGTATAGACTGTAAAGATGTAGGAGAGTTGTGAACCTGAGGTTAAGATCTTTAGTCTCGTGGAGACGTTCACTGATTTATACAACTAGTCTAGCCTAGTCTTATTTACTGCACTGGTGTTGGTTGGTGGTTGGGTCTTTCTACATCTAGGGTAAGGAAAGTTTTATAAGTTTTTGGCAAGTAAGGTAGAGGCAAGTCTCGTAAGTAGTACTGGCTAAAAAATATTTCTAAGTGATGGCAAAATGATATGATACAGATATTGGTTAATAATAGTCATAAAGAGCTACTGATACGAAAATTATCTGAATGTTATTGCTCCGAAGCTATTACATTACACGCTCGTGATATAAAAATTGTTACATAAGACCATCCGTGGTACGAATAGTACACAGACAAATACATTAACATTTGGTATAACTATAAATCACATTATAAAATGAAACTGAAATAATGAATTTGCGGAACGTGTGTGGAGAAGTTGTTACAATGATATTTAAGCCCTTCCGTCGTTCATTGTCGTCAATTCGTTCTTCTTTTTTAAAAATAATATTTTTTGTTTGGGTGATGGTTTTGGGTGATGAATGTTTTGTTTAATTTTCGTGTATTGTACTGTAAACAACTTATTGTTTCTTTCTTTAATAATAGTGGAATACAAAATGAAAAAGAATTGGTATTGGAGAGTTTTTGTTTGAATGCGTAGAAAGGCCCTTCCCTGTAGGTATTGCATTGGTCGTTCGGTTTTGTTACGGAAACAGGAAAACATGTCTGTTAAAATAACAACATTCATCCCCGTGTTTGTCTGGGCCCCTGTCACCAATAGGATATCTGCCTTCTTACTTGGCAGCTCGTAGGGAGAGAGTTCAATGGGTCACTACCAATAAAACCACTCGTATTAAAGTGCTGTGCAGGAACTTGTCTGGATATGGATCCACTGCCTTTCCTATTCCTGCCGCCATAATGAAAGTGTCATGTTCCTGTCCGGAGGGTAGAGTAGCTGTTAGACTTGCTCATTCCGCCTAACATCGTAGGTCACAGAACAGCGACGACCTATTACACCTATGGTGTCTATAGGCCACGGTTGTCTCTTACCATCAGGAGAACAGTGTCGCTGTCTTTACCATAAAAAAACCAGATCACGAAATATATATTTTTTTTAATTTGGAAAGGTTGTGTTGGTTGCGTAGATCATAGATGTTTGGTTGGTTGTAAAAAAACTTCTGGAATTAATATTTGCGTCGATAAGGTTAAAAATGTTCAATCTTATTATTCGTCATCGCTGGCTTTACCTATTTCAAGTATCTACTGATGCAGCAAAAAGCTTGCATGCAGAGATAAAAAGTAACTACTAAATAATAGCTCTTACTATTTGTTGCTGGATAAACTTATCAATACAATATTATTGTCCTATCGATGAAACAGGCAAAATAAACATTAATTGGTTTTGTTATTGTAAATAACTAGTATTTATGCTATTTTGCTAGTTGGATGTTTTGAAAGTCTAGTGTTTTGCGAATATGGTATCATGCTACTGAAGTATTTAGACATACCACATTGTAGTGTGCAAATGTTTAATTAGTATTTATACCTATGAAATAATAATATACCTTTTGGTCAAAGCTCTTATGTGCATTCATTATAAAAGCTTTATAATTTATGTCAATATTAAAGAGGGATTAATTTTAACCCAATCTACCGCGGACTACCAGCCCGAAACAGCAAAACAAACTGCCGGTAAATAGACTTATAACCTATAACCTATCGTGCCTTTTATTACCACCAAACCAAACCAAACCTCACCAGACAGTAGAAGGTTCGGCGAAACAAACTCATCGCAACAACAACAACGAAACATCAACAAAATCGATTAGTAAAAGAATAAGTTAGTCTCGTTCAAGAGATTATCAGATCTTAATTGAATGTAATCGAGCAATTTGGAAGGTAACTTGATTTCCCTAAACTGGCAGCACTAAGCCGGTGTTTATTTGAGTAATTCTCGCAGAATTTCCGACTTGTTTACATGACACACAAGGTTACGGTTTAGCTATACACTGTACACGTTTAATAGCTTCTTGTAAAAAATCGTTACGTAAGTGTCAAATGCGGCTGCGAACAATTAGTTGTGACGTAAATCCCCATATTTTAATGTTAACTTTATGATGTTAACATTTACAAAGTGTAAAAAAAATAAAGTGCATATTGTCATTGAGCAAACTAACCTATATCCCAAACTCTGCGGCCCGGTATCTCGGAAAGTAACCATTTACAGTATCGAACCAGTACATAATAAACAAATTGAACCTGGTTAGGTATGTACGTTCTGCACACTAAAATGTGGCAGAATATGTTAGTAAATTTAAAAAAATCGCCTCTTTGCTCTAGCGGTCCGGCGTCGGACTTGAATTCTTGAGGTCCCGGGTTCGACCCCGGGCCGGGCAACAAAAAAATAGAAATTATGTATTTTAAATTTTCCAATAAAGATAACTTTACCCGGGATTGGATATGTGTCCGTTTGGCGATAGGTTTGCCACCGATCACTTTGTGGGACAGTGTCCTCGGCTAGTCGTGATATTATGTAAATATCATATGATATTTGAACACACTGTGTCCTGTTTTCTAAATATTTATCAGAAGAACTAATTAACACTATAACCAGGGCTTAACCCGCGGGCAATGGCCTGTGTTATTGTATGGACGAAAAATACCGTCCCTTGATAGCGAGCTATTTAGTTATTTTTCTACAACAATAAGCAAATTGGTCTTATCAGCAATCATTGTGCAAGTCTGACAGGGTCAGTGGCGATAAACTGGACAGATAACTGGCCTAAAAAATCGTTAAAACTTACGATTTATCGGGAACTAAAATTCGGGGATTGACACGTGATAGCTCGGTGGATAACCTTTACAGTACAATCTCGCCGGCGAATTGTGCCCACGCAGATGTCCAACGTAGGACACGAACGAATTCGCAAATCTTTCGTTTTAATATTCAGAAAGAATGAATCATAGTCTATTCGTTATTTATCTGACCAGAGCTATTTTTAGATTTATTCTACAATTTCTTAGGTTGTGATAAAGTCATTAAACAGCACGAAACAAACTTACTATGGTACAGCCATGGTACAGTAGAAAATTGAACAGTATGAAAACTCCCAGCTAAGTGCTAATATTCGAAACGGCACACCCACTCAAACATGCGCCTCGCACCGCGAAATGGCCTCTTGCAAAAATCGTGTGGCTAAGTAGGCGACGGCGCCGAAGATGCTGATTCAAGAAACGTCAGTTAGTGATGTAGTCAAATAAGAGACGAGTGATGACAGACTTATAAATAGATATGCCGATGACTGCGAAGTGGATATGTAAGAGTAGAAAAGGGGAGTCTAAACTATGCTTTGGCCAGAAACAACCGGGACCATCACATTGATTATGGTGACGGCGATGGTAATTAAATATATTATGTAAATATTATATCTCTTGCTTGTGATACCTCGATTCTTTGTAGGTGTGCGTGTATAGCGTGACCCTCGTTTTCTTGCTTGCGATTTAAAATTTACTAATCACTATCAGCTACCGGATTGGTTTAACGCCCAAAGGTTACCGACCATATAAACGCCTGAGGTAACAAGTTAAAACAACCCGTGTTGGTCCGAGCTTCTTTGCAGAATAGACCATCTGCCTTCCTGCCAGGCAGCTTGTAAAATGCATAGGCTAACACCGAAACATCCGACTAGGTGGTAGAGTTTTGCAGCGACTCGCCTGGATTGGTTACTTTTTGTTAGAGGCCTAACTTAATTTGTTAGCATCAGGAAATCCGTCTGCTTGGTTTACCTTCCAATATCATAAAAAAACAACATAAAAGCGACGGTGTCTCCTTTCGATAGTAAACTTGTAAACATTAAAACACAGCTACAAGACAAATTACATATATATACTTGTATATTGAAGTGAAACTTCTTTACCGACGTATGACAAATTAGCTGTCACATTTTTATCACGCATTAAATTTAAACGTTAGCGCGAAATTTCGTACTAATTTTAAAGTGATTTTTTCGCGTGATATAACACGCGATATACAAAGTTTTTTTTTTAGTAATAAAATTTCTTTTCTGTTACGGTCCATAAAAAATAATGTCGTCGTCAAGAAGTTTTACTTCACTGTATACAAACACATGCACACACACTTTTTTAGGAAGACAGGAACTACAAGAAATATAATTTTTACGGACAAGGGGTAAGCGGTTCGGCTGATTCATTGACAGCTGAGAGTGAGGCGTAGAGGTGAGGAGTCTCACACACGTTTACCTCCTTTCAAGAATTGATAAGCTTTTTTCTTGAAGGTCCGAAGAAATTATGTATGGAAAATAAATTAGCCATTTTAAATTTAGAGAAAGATTTAGGAAAATAGGATAACATTTTTTTTCATACGTATTACGTTTCATCCGAACTACCTACTACCGCCTGAAGTTCGAAGACAACGAGAATGTTAAAAAAAGATGTTTAATTAAAAAATACTGCCTTAACCAAAATTACTGTGCCAATTAAAATATGTTTTAGGAAAATACAAAATTAGATATACGCCAATAAAAGTTTATATCAATTTAAAGGTCGTGTTCTAAAACTAATATTAAACTTAGAAGGCTACATAACTTTGTTTGTTAACTCTTACTTGGCTAATAGAAAATCGATTTTAATAACATTGTTTTAGAAAGATAGATAGAGATTCCGAGGTGCAAATTTCGAGTTCCAAATTCAGTTTATCATGATCCGAGGTATTTTTCGAGTAATACTTAATACTCGTAGTTCTAAATGTTTCACCTTGACGATCTCATCAATGATGAACTTAAAAACTACTAGTGGGGTGATGATAAAATATATTTGGGATGATTTTGGAATTATTTGCTATCTTTCGAAATAAAATATAAAATCTATCATAGTTGAAGTTGGGTTTTGCAGTTTGACTGCGCTTTATTGCCTAATATTGTCATATTTATAGATATATTACATTAAAAAAAAAAGTTATGAATAAATCTGTTTAATTACAATATAATAATTATTTCCTATCAATAATTGTATAAATATAAAGAATAAGAAATTGCGGAAACAAAAGATAACAATAATGTTCTTTTTAATTATGTTTCGAATGCATCATGTTATCAATCTGCACCCTCTGGCATTAACATAATGTCATCCGGTAAAAACATACTTTATCTTTGAACTGACCTCAATAATAAAAAGTAATAAACATCAGCAAATGATATTAATGATATTTGCAATATTTAATAATGGCAGACACAATGTTTAAGCCTGCCACATGGTTATTATGCTTGTCATATATATAACATACTTTCTCTTTACTAATGGAATATGTATAAATTTACTTCACTCTAAAAAAAGTAAAGTGATGTAAAACTACCCCTCATCCTTACAACCAAAAAACCAAATGGTTTAAAATTAACTTGGTCGGTTCCTCTTTCATACACTTTTCGCTCTATAGTAACCTGGAATTTTGCACATTTTATCCAGATCTCGGCTATGTGATATAAGCAATTGTCGGATGCTCCTCACCTCCAGAAGAACCATTTGCTTGATCATCATTTTATAATATTAAAATTAAAAATAAAATGTTCATGCTAGGTCCATTGATTAACAGTATTTTAGGCTGTGACAATAGATAACCAACTGCCGGAAATTCTAGTTTAGAAATGAAGATGGTACTACCGACCAAAAATTATCTGGATTTGACCTAATTTATATAAGTCATCGTGCAGATTATGGCTACGATTAACTGTAATTTATCTTTTATCAAATTATGGTATAATCAGTCTAGATAAAGTTAAGATTAGCTTAGACGAACGGAAACAGAAAAATGTCTTGTAGTTAATTTAATTTTATACGAATAACACAAAAGGCTGGAATTCGAAGACTGCAAAAGAAATCCATCTTATAATAAAATTAAAGTAAAAAGCTTTTGGGTGGTTGTGGCTTGGACACATGTTAGAGAAACTAAAGGCATAATAAAAATAATTTAATTTAAAACATACATAGAATCTGTCACACCATTTTTGTCTCTTTTATTTTAAATAACATAAAAAGAGAAAATCTTAAATTGAGTCAACATGAGACCCGCTTCAGATATTTGATGCAAAATATATGTTATTAAAAAAATATATGTTAAATATATGTTAATATGTGTTATATGTTATTGTTATGCGTGTCACGTTTGATTGGTCATTTTTGTCTTATCTTATTTTTTGCCAGTATTTTTGAGGCTCCTCTGCACAGAGCCTATTTTTGATGTGCAGTGAATGATTATGATACAGGAGTTTTGGCGCCATCGAGAGAAAAGATGGTCGAAGTTTTTTCATAATTATTGAATTTCGTGTTAATATTGAGTGAAATTAGTCAATTTTGGTGGCATTTTGTACAATTTTGTTAAGTGAATGTGCACAAATGAAATAATCATGAAGAAATTAGCGTATCGTATATTTCCTCATTGCCGACAAAACTCATTACATGAGCTTGTGTAAAAAGGCCACCGTTTTACCAAGAGCCTGACATGACTTACTGACGACTTATGACTGATGACTAATTAAAATTAATCGAAATTGATATAAAATTTGATGCAAATTACTACTTGACTAATGGCTAAATACTAACGTGAAGGCCAAAACCTAAAGAAAGAAAGATCATGATACAGTGAATGATCATAACCAAATCTATATCTGAAAAGACTATATTTCCATTCTATATTCAATTATATCTGGATTCTGTGTACTCTGAAGTCTTCTGTATTATTATCATCGAGTGATTCTAGCCATAAATGATAGTTGACTTCGAACAGTTACTCTGAATTCAAATCTGGGCTTAGGTTAAAAAATATGAAAACCATGGTAGGTAAGCTAAGAGTGTTATTTCGAGCGACACCGCATTTTGGAAGTTGGTAGTGATAATTTTATAAACACAAGGGGTGCTTACGCCAGAAGTAACATTCATGACTTTTATCCGAATTAAAAAAAGCGAATATATAGCCTCGTGCTAAACGGTCGACACTTATATATTTTTTTATTTATGTTAATCGATTTTTTTGTCTTTCCTAGCCGACTTTAGAATTGTTTTTTTCGTTAAGAGTGTACTTCCGAGGTGATTTCATCGCCACCAAGTATGTACCTGATCATGGATGAAATTACTTAGAAATCGAGGAAAATACTCAGACGTCAGTCGAAGTCGGTTTTCGCTTAAAACCTACTATTGTTTTTTCTAATGATACTAGACATAAGCAGTATTACACTGCTCATAACTAGATTTATAAAGGAACAAAAATAATAAAAAAACCCGATTTATATTTACTGAGAACACCAGTTGTAGTAACATTGAAGTTATCGAAGTTGATATTATTATTGTCTAATTATAAAAACCCAGTGCACATAGGCATTGGATATCTAGTTGTTAGGAAGGCAATGATAACCCCTAAACTGATAAGTTGCTGATTTTTGCAGGTCAAAACTTAATGTTACTATATTAAACAAGCCTGTTTAAAACAAGACTTTTTTAAGGAAAAAAGAAACAAGGGATTTTTATGTATTAAGCCATAAGTACTTGTCATAATGGTTTTACATAATGACATTCGCAAAAGGCAGAAATTTCATAGTTTTGTATGCATGTGCATGGCAATAAAATGTGAACTAGAGACTAGAAATAACTAATTAAAATATCGGAAGTACTCCACTCCACTTTTTTGGTGCACAGATTTTTAAAAAATAGAGTAGATGTACAAGCAATTGAGCCGTATAAAAATTGTGCTTATCTTTGACAAAATACAACTGTCTTAGTACAGACAAAAATGCAAACAGAAACATATATGTGTAAATATGTGTATTTTTTTTAATGAAATCTTCAATAAAATGATAATGCCCCAGATCATTTTCAATTCAATATTTATAGTGTTTATTTTTATTTGAAAAGTGAATCATGAATTCAGGACCATCACGAAACTCCGTTGGCAGGCAACATCTCCTGGCATTTAAAGTTAAGCCACCCGAAGTCGGAAAGTAAGTAGTTTCGTAAATCCTAATCTATTTCAGTCTAAAACACAGCCAACACAGTTTAGATAGACAATAGTTGGTCTAACTCCATGTGGAGGTAAGACGCACCTTCCACTAACTTCAGATCTATTTTAAGGGCAAGGTATTGTTTCAAATTATTACACTTCTATTTTTAATAGGACATGAAAAACTAAATACTTTATAACTAAATGCATAACAAAAAATCACGCCTGGACGGGTGCACCGATTTTGTTTTTTTTATTTTTGTGTTGTCTATTATCGGGATAAGGATCATATGAAGAGAAAAACTGTAAAAACTGCAAGTAAAATAGGAAAACAATGCTTTAGTTTATACAAACTGTTCTCAAGTGACGTCTCGTATTTTTGTATTTCTTTTTATATTTTATTCTCTTTTGATGTTGGAAAGCTACCGGACCAAACTTGATTTTAATATTTGCATTCAAATTTAAAATTCTAAGTTTCAGCTAAGCTTTATGTAAATTCGCTATAGGAATGTCTTAAAGTATCGTTTTAATAAAACTGAACACCAATCGTAAACAAGTTTTTAAAGTTCCCTGGTTTTGTCTTCTATTGAATTCAAACTAAAAAACTGATATTGATGTGGTTTTCATAAATTACATCGTGAAAGTCGTTACTCGTTAATAATTTCTGGGTGTGACTTTGTACGGTATAGGTACTTACTAAATACTTAAACTACTACCCCTTGCCCAGTCTGGTGCTTTTATGGGACGATATTCAAGAAGTACACGGTTTGCTGGCTCCGTTAGGTGTTTTATCAACTCCTTTTAATTAAAGGCAACTATTATGTAAATTTGTACATTAGGTGCATCTAAGTGATTAGAAAAAAAATGACAAAATTGACTGACGTATGATTTTATTTTTAAAAGATGTGTAAAGTCATAAAGAGTGGCGATGATATTTAAGTGGACAGAGAATCACTTTTATTACGTAAATTGGACATTATTAATTTCCTTCGAGAAAGTTGAAAATAAAGCAAACTTAGTATTGTGATGTTATTGAAGTGTTTCTTCGTTGTAACTGATGCGACGTTGCATAAAATCAGAAACAAACAATGTTTTCTTAGAAACATCTCACAGCTCAGACAGCGGACTCGCGTTTATTATTTTATTGTTGTTTCAGTTCAATTATTTCTATTTCAAAAAGGCGATAGAAAATATTTTAATTTAGTGAAACTCCCCGTTTCCTTCATTTTTCGTTAAAGTTTTCAAGTTCTTTCGATTGTTTGCCAGTTATACCATCATATACAGTAAAACATAATACTTATATGTTGTATTTACACTTACTCTCGTTTTTTCTTCCAGTGTTAAGAAGAAGGATTATGTTAAATATCCTTAAACATTTTCAAGGACTCTTTCAAATTCATAAAAAATATTAAAATATGTCTTGTGATTGACTAGCTTATTCATACAAAGAAACAAAGTTTTTAGCTTCGTGATCTTATCACAAAAAATCAATATTAAAATATTAAAAACTCTACATAATATACTGTACAGTTAAACAAAACTTTATATTCCTGCATCAATGGAAAACCGTTGACATGTCGGGATGTAAAGCACTTGTCCTTCAGCCTTTTCTGTATGAAACAGACCTGCGGTATATTACACTTTCACATTCATAATAATAGTAGAGATAAATAAATATGGGTATTCTATTACATGATACTTTCTCACACACACACAAGTAGTGGTACCTACACAATAAACTTATCGTACAATTACTTAAACAAACATTCATATTAACACAATATTTGTAAAGCACGTGCGAAATGATGTAATGTGCCAATATCCTCACCAAACCATGTTACCATATGGTCAACTCCGCTGCAAGGCTACTTTGTGGAAAATCATATTTTGAATATCATATAGTTACACACCTATGACAATGAAGGATACCGAAAGAAAATGATACATATTTTATGTAGAAAACTATATTTGCTAAAGTACGGGACATTCGCTAACATTTCAAAAATCGAAGTTTTTGTGGCCTAAAGTTTGATCTCATGACCTTAGGGCACATTGAACGGTTGTACATAGAATTCTAGTAATAGTATTATTAGTTATAGTAAGTTTATATTTATTTGTATTGATTTAAGATGATTTTACTGAAGTGGTCACCGTAAGCACAAATTATAAGCACTAATGTACAATCTATGATCTAACCTAAGTCGACCTGCACCAAGATAAAATAAATTATTTTATAATAAACGTTATATTAGAAAATACATTAAAAATGAGTTGCCCAAAAAACATGATTTTTTGTACAGAATATATTTTTTTAATGTTTTTAATAAATGTTGCAATATTACGATCATAAAAAATCCTGGTTTATAGTATAAGTTACGTAATGTCGTTGTCAGTTACTTGCAGTTGATTGGATAATAGAAAAAAAAAATATTTCAAAATTTTTTTTTGGAAATTTGAATACTTGCGAACTCGTTTACCAAAATAGAAAAACTGAAAAATTCTTTTTAGAAAATAATTAAAAAAAAACCTATACACGATTTTAAGCCAACCCATTTTTAATATGTGTTATTTAATAGCTCTGGTTGCCAGGGAGTTTCTTCTCATGACTGGTTAGGTTTGGAAACGGTGGTAGTTTACGGTAGATAAGATTACATTTATTTATACTTTAAAAATTGTTTGTATTAATAACTAATGTGATAAATACAAAAGACAGTTTTGTAAATAGTAAATAAATAATTTAAATAGCTAATTTTACAAATACTTATTAAAATATTTGCACACCACAAGTTGGTAGAATATGTTGGAATACCTAAATAATTTTGTAATATCTTTTTAACACTAATATTCCGAAAATAAATATTTTCATTTTGACATGATATCTATTGTACTGCATTTATAATAAAATAATTTTTAACCAAAAAAAACCGACTTCAAACAGTAAACTAACGTTACGTCTTGCTAAACGTGATTATATTAGTAATGCTCTCGTTTCTGGTGGATCTGATTCGGGTAAAGTTTGGAGTCTTTTCAGATCTCTTGGCGTAGGACGTTCGTCTGTATCTAGTAAATGTATCGTCAATCTGAATTCTCTCAACGTCCATTTTTCTACTCCACTGATAATACTGGATAATTTGACGAGAGATACTACCATTGCCAAATTGGCGTCCAAACCACTTCCTTTGTGCCCTCCTTTTACTTTTGAAGAAGTTTAATGAAATGTAAAAAAGCATGTTCTGGGTATTTCGTCGGTTGCTCTTGGTAGTGATGGTGTGTGCTCGCGTATGATTGTCCGGGTGCTATCTGAACTCCACCCCATACTTTGTCATATTTTAAATTTTTCTCTCAAGTCTAGCACGTTTCCAAACTCCTGGAAGATGGCACACGTTATTCCTCTTGCAAAGATCCCTAATGCCTCTTCTCCTTCGCATTTTCGCCCTATCTCTATTCTCCCTTTCCTCTCCAAAATACTTGAGCACATAGTGCACTCACAAATTACTAACTTCTTAAAGAATAATTGCCTTCTTCATCCTAACCAGTCAGGCTTTCGCTCTGGACATAGTACTGTTACTGTGTTGATTCGAGTGACTGATGATATTCGTCAAGCTATCGATGAAAAGTTACTTACTGTTCTCGTTCTTTTAGATTTCAGTAGTGCTTTTAATTCGGTAGACTTTGACCTGCTGATAAGGGTACTTGCATCCTTAAATATATCATCTTCAGTCCTTGACTGGTTTGAATCTTATCTTCATGGTCGATCGCAGTGCGTTGTCTCGGGTGATGTCAAATCTACCAGGAATGCTTTACAAGCTGGAGTTCGGTTCTCTCTCCACTTTTATTTATATTATTATTTGTATTTATACTGCTATCATACAGTCGAATTTTCATCTTTATGCGGACGACTTACAAATTTATCGTCACTTTAGTGCGAGTGATTTTGCGGATGCAATTGGTGATGTGAATGAGGATTTAGCCCGTATTCATGACTGGGCTGAATCATTTGGCCTCTCAGTAAACCCAAGCAAGTCGCAAGCTCTTTTAGTTGGTAGTCGCTATATGTTAAATGTAATTAATAGTGCTGGTATCTACTCTAAAATATAACAACAAACCTATTCTATTTAGCTCATCTGCTAATAATCTATGTGTAATTTTATGTTCTGATCTCTCTTGGAATTCACACGTTAATAAATTTAGCCAAAAAATTCACTTTGCTTTTCACTCTCTCAAACCTCTTCAAAATTTTGTTGCCCCTTCAAACTAAAATTTATTTAATGCATACTCTTATCCTCCCCATTATTTATTACGCCGACTGTTGTTACCTTGATGCCACTGAGGATGTCGTTTATAAATTTGAGAAACTTCAAAAATCTGTATTCGGTTTATTTTCGGATTAAAAAAATTTGACCATATTTCCAGTTTAAGATCTTAACTTTAGCTTCCGATTAAACAACGTAGACACTTTCACATTCTTTGCTTGGTTTTTAAAAAATCTTTTGAATCTTTATACAATATTATATGTATATGCTATTTATCTGTCTCTTTGAAACCGGTGCCAAGCTTTAAATAGTAATAGCGCAGAGTGCTCAAAGTAAAGTATATGCTATGTTTTTTGTTCTGTTTGTGCTTGGCACCGACTTCAAACAGACAGATAGATAGCATATACATATAATATTGTATAAAGATTCATAGGTAATAGGTTTAGGCGATTATTGTTATTGTGGATAAAAATTCTTATTTTGTAATAAATTGGTTGTAGTATACTTGTAGAATTTAAAATACGCAAATATATAGGTAATTAATATAAGTAGGGTTTAAGTGTAGGTAACGTAAATACCTAATAAAATGTTAATACCTAATGATTAATATGTACATATATCATTTTTGTGTATAGTCTAAGTGCAGTTTATTTTTCGCTTTTTAGTAAAGTTTTCTTTCATTGAGCTTATTTTTTTTTATTAATGTTAAGTTTTTTTAGTTTACTGTTTGAAGTCGGTTTTTTTTATTAAAAAATATTTTATTTTATGATTTTAAGTGATGAGTAGCAAGAATATCGTAAACATATTTTGTCTTTGATACGCAATAACTAAACAAATGAGTCCGACGAACACCATGTTCATCGCCTAAGTTTAATTCGTGACCGACTATTAAATATGTTGCCTTTGATTTTAAGTTGTGCAGTTACAGTTCACAAGTTACAGGGAACTACACTAGAAAAAGCTGTTATTGATCTAGGCAAGAAATTTCGACAAAGGACAGGTGTATCTTTCTCTGAGTCATGTTAAAACTATTGAAGAAATAGTGTTGTCGGACTTAGATTCAAACAAATTATTGAGTAGGCCACACGACTAAAGAGTATTGCTAGAGATGACTCAATTAAGCAATTTAAATTTGATCTCAAATTAACACATCAACAATGATGACTAAAATGATGTTGATGAGTAGTGGACTCATTACTACTTGTCAACATCATCGTAGTTGTCCTATACAAAACTTCGATTTTTAAATTCCCTCGACTTTCAATGGTCTCTATCATCAGACCTGTAATTTTTGTATGGTATTAAAAGGCAAACAAGCGTTCGGATTTCCTGGTGGTAAGAAATTCACGCCGCCTAGAGACACACACCAAAGGTAGTAATGGTGCGTTGCTAAACTGAGGCCGGGATGTTAGGCATCGAGTAAAAGTAAGTTTACCGGCTACCTTATCCTCCGATCCGGAACACGTCAAGAAGTTAGGGCAGCAAGAATATGTAAGGCGGTAGTACCAATCCGGGTTAGTCGCTGCGAAACTCTACCACCTAGTCAGATGTCACGGTGTTACTGACCGCAAGCCTATGCTCACCTTTTACTAGCTACCTGGCATGAAGGAAGATGGTCTATTTTGCAAAGGAGCACGGACCAACATGGAAACCAATTAAGAAATAAATAAATGACACGTATAACCCATATGGGTGACAAATTTCAATCAATATACATGAATTAAGTCCAAACGCAAGGTAGCTACTATGATAGTTGAGGAGTTTCTTTAACTGTCTTTCGTCTTCATCATCAGACCCCTAATGACAGTCACAACCCATCTAGGTGTAAATTTCTCATCAATACAAATTGTTCAAACCCAAACACAAGGTAACTGCTGTAAACCGTTGAAGAGTTCTCTTGACTGTCCTTCGTCTTCATCATCAGACCCCTAATGACAGTCACAACCTTTATAAGTGTAAATTTCTCATCAATACAAATTTATTAAACCGAAACACAAGGTAACTGCTGTAAACCGTTGACTGTCTTTCTTCTTCATCATCAGACCCCTAACGACAGTAACAACCCATCTGGGCGTAAATTTTACATCAATACAAATTAATCAAACCCAAACAGAAGGTAACTGCGATAAACCGTTGAGGAGTTCCCTTGACTGTCTTTTGGCTCCATCGTCAGATCGACTCCAGACCTTCTTAAAATTTTAGGGCTTTAAAATACATAATCAAAAAATAAACAAACGCACTAGTCGCCCTTACGATTTTTGAAATTTCCCCTCAATTTCTACAAGATGCCATCATCAGATCCTGGTTTCCTTATCATGGTACAACCCTCAAATTATAACACATGGTTATAAATTTATGGTTATGGAGAAACCTGGTCCTTTTTACGAATTCGGTTAAAAAGCGTTTTGTTCTATTAAGCTCGGCGGAGGTCGATGTAGGTTCGGATCTTCTACTACGAGGGTCAACTGAAAGTTCTTAGAAAATCAAAAACTAAGCATTCTAGCAAGTTATTAGTTTTATTATAACTTTTCAAAATAGCGTCCATTTACATCAATACATCGCTGCATTCGAT
>NJDC01000968.1:367828-387022 GCA_002245475.1 Calephelis virginiensis
CACGCACGCAACACGCACGCACGCACGAACGCACGCACACACACACATACACACACATATATATATATATATAACTTGTAGATAATAGTTACATATATAAACACAAGTCATCGCTCGCGGCCCCTACCGAAACTTCTTTCCTAATAGAAGCTCTTCTCTATCTTTACTTGATTATGTTCAAAAATACGTTGGCAACATACAAGTTATTTAAACTTTGTCATTATAAAAATCAAATCAATATTAGGTTAAGCACTCCGTCTGAACATACATACATTATGATGTACGTACACGTAACAAAGTGAAAAAATAAACATTCAAAAATAATTGTTGCAACACGCGATACAGGCTGAAACATATTTTGAAAGTTAACAGTTTATTTTTTGGAAAAAATTATCTACAAAATCAATTTAAAATTTGAAGCTGCGCACAGATTAAAAAATACATAAATCTTTGGACCTCGCTTCCTGTAGAAGTCAGGAAAACCTCAAATATATATAATATAATTATATAATGTATTTGTGTAATATATTGATCTTTAAAAATATGGTAAAATGTCACTTTCCACTTTCAATCTGAATTGGTTAAAGTTATGTTTTCTTTGTCTATTTTTTCCATTCTCTTCCAATTGATATTTTATGCGTTACATTTCTTTTTCGTGTATTAGAGCACTATCGTGCAACATTTCTTTGACTACAATATCTCCATGTCTAAGGTTGCCTGGAAGAAATCACTATTTGGCGATAAGGCCGCCTTTGTGTATCACTAAGTTTTTGAGTTTTATTTTTAGTGTTTTCATTTTTATGTATTTTGGTGCACTATAAAGAGCTTTTATTCTATTCTATGAATTATCTACAACAAAAATTGTTATTGCTTGCCAATGTCCTGTTCCGGTCTGAAGGACAAGATTGCTAAAGTACCTAATTACAGACACGCGTAGCGACATGGTCTCAAGGACAACAACGCCCCTGTAACACCTTTGGACTTGAACTCCATATGTACCGACACCCGCCACGTGCGATGAAATACGAGTTTGACATAATTCATCCGTCTAAATTTACACATAACTTATAAGATCTTCAGATATTTGAACTAAAACAATAAAATATTAGAGCTTGAACCATTTTTTTTCAATTATTGTTTATCGGTTTGTAAGTTTGGTCCCACATTAGTAAATTTGTTAATTGCAACAAAAAGCGTACCTATGGTGAATCTATAGTGAGGCAAATTAAGGCGCCGGCCACTTAATTTTAGTTAATTAAATTTGAATGAATAAATGAATTTTGAATAAATGAAATTTGAATAACATTTGAATGAAACTTGCTTTATTATTTACTTATTTTCTAAATATACATACATAGAGTATATCACTGTATAAAAATGGATACTAGTTAACAATACGAATAAACTAAAAAACTTTAATAAATATCGGAATAAACGTAAACGTTTACACCGGAAACAAAGAAATCAATACTTTTATACACAAAAGTTAGTCCCCGTTGGAAATCGAACCCGAGCCTCGCGGATGGTAGGTGGAATGAGGAGTGCATGCTTAACGCTAACCCCTCGGCCAACTAGGCGCCAATTATGTAAGTATAGATAGTTTACAAACTCGATATAAATTAAAACCGACCGCGGAGCATCCTGTGTCTAAGTTTAATAATTATAAAATGTTGATATCAAAAGTTGGATTCTTGAGGTAGGTAGATAATAACTGAAATTTGATCTTTGCACAATTAAAAGCAACGAACACATTGTCAGCTAAAATGGCAAACATTGTCTCAAACTCAAGTCATTCGTAAAATATTGGTTTTTACGTAAATTGTCTCAATATTGTATAAATTAAAATATTGAACATGGTACAGATGCCAAGGTCAAAATATTTACGTATCGAAAATAAAACATTACGTTAACAAAACAGTAATAAAACTAAATCGGTACATAAAATATTTTTTTTTAAATTGAGGTTGCAACGTATTTCATATAGGATACTTATAACGAAAGTTATTAAAATATTTGTCTGTTTGTATGTTCACTTTTAACGCAAATCCTACTAAACAAATGTTTACTGAATGTTGAGAAGTGTGCGTTGTTTATAGCCCGGCTCAACATATCCTATATCTTTTACTGCGAGAAAATCATTCGTTCCCATCGTACCATTTCATCGGGTGTACGATGTCGCAAGGCCACAGCTAGAATCTCCAATTTTAATTTTTGTTTTCATTTTCCGATTTCATCTTACGCTAAAGTTTTATAATGTGAAGTTTGAGCGGTTTCCCCGTAAGGTTAATCGGAATTTAAATTCGACGTTTTGTACGATTTACAACCCGATTTTGCTAAAATATACTATAACAATCATAATCCATCTGAATTGAAATCTTTCTGGTAACAATAATGTTTTATTATTTTTAGATAAGGCAAAGATTTTTAACAGCAGGCAGGCAGGATTATAATATCAAGCCAGTACAGAAATTAACTCAACCTAATAATGGTCACAGTATCTTTCTTCTATATAAATCAGTTGCTGTTCGTTAGGCTGAACCGATTTAGCTAATTTTGGGTTTGAGTTATTTGTCCAAGTCTAGGGAAGATTAGATAAAAAAGGGAAATGTTTAAATTTTTTCATACAAACTAACGCATAGAACGAAGCTCGCCAGAACAGCTAGTAATTGATAAATAAACCTACACTTGTCTGTTACAAGTTTCTTACAGAAAGCAGGTGTCTTATATCCTTCAAAAGGGCCGAGACCAACTTAGTTTTCAGTTAGCTAACCATTCATATTAATAAAACATTTGGGAGAAAAATAAAACACTGCAAACAAAATATTGATTTTCATTGACTCCATGCAGGTACTCAAGAAGATTCAGTGTTGCTGCCACTTTGGATAAAATTCACTTTAAAATCTGCCAACAAAATGTTAAGTACCCCATCAACACGCAAGAGATCGCTCTTAACTAGCTTATGACGTCGACTTCCCTCACTTCAACTCCGCTCCCGATCTAAACTTATTGAAAATGGTTAGCTGAATTTATAATTGAAAATCGAATAGTTGATAAACCTCAGAGTTGCGGCTAATTCTATCAAGTATATGCAGTGTATCAATTTAACCTCCTCGTTCGTTAGGCGTCCGACGACTAGGCTCAGATTCGATTCCGAATAGGAACATATGTGTAATAACAAATAATACAAGTATTGATGTTTATCAATCGTTGACTCTTAAAAGAATGATGTAATTTTTCTACTCTTTAAAACTTGGACATAACCAAATATGTAATAATTGAGACATGTCGTTGATTCACCAAAATATTCCTGACAAGAATAGAACTTATAAGCTATCACTTGACAACAGATAAAATAAAAAATACATACATTATTTATATTTCATCGATACAGCATCCGCCGTATTATTTCTAATATATAAAATTCTCGTGTCACGAGGTTCGAACTTGAACTTCTCCGAAACGGCTTGACCGATTCTCACGAAATTTTGTGAGATTATTGAGTAGGTCTGAGAATTGGCCAACATCTATTTTTCATCCCCCTAAATTTTAAGGGTGGTCCACCCCTAAATTTTTTTTTTAATTTTCAGAAAAAAAAATTTGTTTTTTTGTTTTTTTATGATAAATAAATAAATATCCCCGGACAAGTCACACGAATTGAATCTAACCCCATAGTAAGCAAATTATATGCTTGTGTTATGGGTGTTAGTCAACGATTCTAATACATAGAAATACCTAAATATATACCAGAATAAATTTAATAAACACCCAGACCCGGAAACGCAGACATCTAAATGCTCATCATACAAATGCCTGCCCCGTCGGGAATCGAACCCGAGCCTCGCGGTTGGTCGATGTAGTTAGGCGTGTACGCTAGCCACTCGACCATCGAGGCGGTCAAATGATATAGCATATAAAAGTACATACAACCCTAAATTTTCACCCTTTTATCATCAACCCCTATTTTTTAATAGTCATTTTAGTAATTTAATCATTTTTTATCCCGGGTCGATAACTGATCAATCGTCATTTAATTATTTATATTGCAAAATAACGTTTGCCGGATCAGCTAGTATTAATATAAGAATCTATGTCCTTGTAGCCGACGTCAACTCCGAGCATAATGTATATTAGATTTATACCTCATTCAATGAAGTCGCTTTAGCATTTCTATACATACTAAAACACAATTATATACTTACAGACCAAAATACAAACATAATATACAGACATACAGACTACTAAAAAAATAGTCGGATAAAAAAAGTTTGTATTCTGTCCGTAGTATAATTATTTATACGAGATTACTACAAAAGTAATGACTCAATTCGTTTATACCTTACCTTTAAAGTACTATTTATTGTATATACTATCTGTCAAATATAATATGTTAATGCATTATATTTTTTATACGGGAGGTCAGCAAACAGGTCCAGGTCATCTGATGGTAAGAGACCGTCGTGGCCTACAGACACATACTACGTTACATTTAGGCATGTTAGGCCAATTGTTCAAGTACACCGGATACCCTAGCTTCCAGACCGGAATACGACAGAGTCCTTGTGGCAGTAGGAATAAAATTATATTATTTTTTACTAATTTAATTATTTCAGCATTGTTGATAGTAGCAATAATTTATATTCCATTATACTTGGAATTCCGCACGACATCGCCAACCAGCTATCTAGTAACAGAAGATAATGTTTTTTCCCAATAGCATAAGAAATAGTATAATTACCAAGCAGAAAAAATTTGCTGGTTTTTAAGTTTAGGTTTGTAGTAGCAAAATTGTTAAAGAACCTGCTTTTGTATAATACCATCGTCTGACCTACTCCTGCCACCCTTATATTAGTTGTTACTGATAAATAGACTCTATCTAGAGTACTAATAAATTTATTTGCACAAGTTGCTTAACATGCCTTTTTAGTTGGTAAACGAACCCACTAGCATCTTAGACGTCAACAGCTGTATGTGATTTAAAAACAGTCTGCCTCTTTGTATGTCTTGTCAAAATATATTTGTTTAGAAATAAATTGCTAGTAGATGATTTTAAGCAAACTTCACTTGAGATTTTTAAAGCGGAACCTGATTCGTTTCTTTGCTTTCTGTTTCAAACTATTATGTAATCTGAACTTGACGCAAATATCATGCATCCAGTCTTGAAATAAATCCTTTTCATCTCTCTATTTTAAATTTTCTTTTTTTTTCAATTTTCTCAAGCTTTTCTAACTTTCATAATAAACAACAGAAATTTGAACTCTAGCTCTCGTGTTCCTAAACTTAAGAAAACGTCGATTCCAATCTTGGAAAACAAGTTTAGATGTGCATAGATCGCAAAAGCTCATTTTGGTTGCACCAGAAATCTCTCTACACAATTTAATAAATTGTTATAGAAGTTTGAAATGTAGATATTTATAACTAGCCTACCCGGTGAACTTCGTTGCTTGGCACTCCATTTTCGCTGCTGGTTAACACGAAAATATGTATGTATATGTAAGATGACCAGTAAATTCATATATTCCTTCCTTCCTACCTTCTGGGATTTCAATTTATTTGGCCGAACATAGTATACCAAATGTTGTTAAGTCTGCAATTTCTGAGATACAAAAGTTATGATTGGAAAAATATACCTACGAGTCAATCCGTAAAGCACATACTACAAAACATAAAAGGAATAAATGAAATCAAACTACCCGTCAATGAATTATCGTCAAATTTACATTTTTACTTTTACCCGCCTACAATGGGAATCCCACTAGTAATCGAGATAATAAGTAGTCTATCGCCTTCCTCGGAACAAAGTACCTGTCCGATAAGTTTCGTAACGATGGGTGTTGTAGAGTCGCTTGCGGGATATGGACATACAAACAAAAACACAAAAAATGCTAGAAATGTGTTCTGCTGCCCATTCCTAGTCGCCTGCACATTTTTTTCAAATATTTTCAATGTATAGAATTCACTCTTGTACAGATTTATTATAAGTACTACTACCATTTTGCCCCCCTGTATTACAGGCTACATTAATCTTATTTCCTTCAATTTGTTTCAAGAACTTTTTATTTTTGATGAACGCAAACAAGCAGACAGATTTCATGAAGCAGTGATAAGGACTAACTTGACCACCTTTTAGACTAAGGTCGAATGGAACTGGTAATCTAAATTGCCAACAGCATGAAATATGGGCATCACATTTCTTTAAAAGTAACGTTTTACATAATATTTAAAAGACTGTTTTCAACTCCACAAAGGCCCCTCGAACTACCATTTTTTTGCATCTTAGATGAGTGGGGATCGAAGAAGGACTGAAATACAAATAAAATATCTCTACAGGTAATCTGTTTTTGAATTTTGCTATAAATAAAATGCAGCAACTAAAAGTTCATGGACGCGACGGCTGTATAAGTAACGTCGCTTGTAGCGTTCATCAAATTGTCTCGGTTTTTTTGAATTTATTCAATATTCGATACGTGTTATGCATTTTCCTATTTTTAACTTTTATTTGGTAAAAGAAAATGTAAACCATTATTGTACCAAAGTGCGGATACTCACGCTCTTTAGATTTAAAAAAAATGTTGTAGTCAAAAAAGCCTCTTTCAACTGTAAAACACATGACAGAAAAGAGCACTATTACGCCGATTTGGTCAATTTATTTTCTTGAAAATCATCATTTTTAATACAAAAGCGACTTTAAACAGATGCGAAATTATACTCAGTAAAAGTGTCAACTCTCGAGCTACAAAACATAATCACACCTTTATAAAGCCTATTATATATATGCTTATGTTTTAAACCTTGATTTGAGAGTAGAAGAACTATAAGTACCAACCCACGTGCATATTAGACAAGTAGCTTGCCTGCGCGATCTCTAAAAATAATATTGATTCTAAATAATGAAACATTTGAAAAGTGTTACTAGGTAGCTATATCAAAACACAAAAATGTGTTACTTCTTTACAACCGTATTTTTACCAGTATTTAAAAAAATACATCCGATAGCAACAACTCGGGATAGATGATCCCGAACTACATTAACAAAGACATCTTTACCTTTTTGATAGGTATTAGTTTTGCCATAGTACATTGCCCTTTTACTAATTTTTTTAACGATTTTTTTTATCTTCTTACTCATTTAAATAAATCTTCATGCTGCGCTGTATGTTATAAATAAAATAAGCAAAATATATGCCTGTATATCTCTCTGTCAAAAAACCAAATCTCAATTATATATCTAATTATTTTGTTGTACTAGTGCGATACTGGGCTAGTTTTTACTACCTATCACTTAATTATTAAGCCAACAAACTCACAGTACAGTAGCTATATTATATTTAACAAATTGTTTCTACATACCTATACCAAACATTTATTTATTTATTTTATTGCCAATTATTTATTTACTCGTCTAAGTGTAATATCTGTAAGTCAACGATTTCGAATTACAATACCACAATCTAAAAACAATAAAATAACATTTAATTTAGAGTCAAAGTGGATACTATTAATATTTTTAGTTATGTACGTAGGTATTTTGTTGGAAAAATTAATTTTAAGAAAAAAAGCGACCCTGTACCCTTCTTTATTATACCAAAGTTCCTTCTTCGGGTAATTCACCTTAAATGTGTTCCGGTTTGGAGGGTGAGGTAGCCAGTAAACTTACTTTTGCTCGAGGCCTAACATCCCGGCCTCAGGTTGGCAACGCACTATTACCACCTTTGGTGTCTCTAGTCGACGTGAATTTCTTACCAGCAGGAAAACCGTCTGCTTGTTTGCCTTCCAATATCATAAAAAAATAAAAATAAACAACACAAAAAATATACGTTCATGGCGTCCATAAACTTGATGATTTTTTTACCAAACATATTTCAAACACTTATCCGCTGTATTATATAATTATCTTATAGGAATATGAATTATTCCTCTTATTATGGCAGTTTAAATAATTTATTGTTAATTTCTCGTTTATAGCTCTATATTCAATGGTTTACAACTGAAAATTGCAAGGTATGCATGAACGCTCAAATGTCTTGGTTATTCTCAGTAAGCATTTGATAATATTTTTTATGTTATTATGTATGAGGTAATTTAAATGTGAGCAAAAAACTAAAAAGTATGTATGTACACCTAATTTTAATTATTTTAAAGCATTCAATTAAATAAATGTAATTTTGTTGCTAAGTGCTAAAATAAATACAAAGTGCGATATTGTTTTACACACTGTTTCGCCAGCCTTAAATTAAACATTCAATTTACCTAACATGTGGGCATAGAGTAAACTTAAATGATTAAAAATATTATAATGTTCAGGTGAAGCAAAAACCGGTATTTTAGCGGTCGGGTTAGTTTTATTATTTATAGCTAGCCGATACAAAATGACGAGCGCAGTTTAAAATTGCTAACTTTTGAAAATTATTTTGCCGGCTTCGAAAAAGTTTTAAAATTTCTAATGAGTATTGTACATTCGCAAAGGATAGTCACTTACCTTTGTGAGGAGGGTCACGAAGACTAGAAGAAGGCCTCCCGTGAGTCTCATCCTTGTAACCTAAAGTGGTAACTGGTGTAAAAGTTTGTCCGGTAGACGGCAAGCGCGTAGGCACCGACCGTGCCTCGCTAGCGTCAAACCGCGAATGAAATGAAGAGCCGGCAGCCGACAGCCGTGCGACGATGAGCTCCAAGTTTTCGACCAACTTTTAAGTGCACACATACCCACCTAGCTCACCAACATCGCTCACCTACGCGAAAGAAACAGTCCAGGCAATCAACAATTGTTTTTTCGAAACCAAATTGAACTTAGTTATTTAAGGGTCAGCCATATACAAATTTGTAATAAAAATATGTGCTAAGTATGTACCTGTGTACATAATTAACGTTTGAACGAAGGCCAAAATCATAAATGTATTCGGTATACCTAATTCATAAATTCTCCCACAACATCAACCAGTTATATAGCTATACAAAAGTTACAACAACATTAAAAACTATCAATACTCTGTCAACTCTACATTTTGCTATGCCTAATTGTAAAGTTTCATAACCGGTAGTGGGCGATACTGAAATTATGGTGATAATAATTATAAAAAGAGGCGTTGAAATATAGAAACTGTGCATGTCATCACATTGTAAAAGAGCCTAGTCTTTTGAAAGACATTTGGTAGGGTACTAGGCTTTTCAACCCAAAACATTTCTAACCATTTTTAGTTTTCTTTATCAATTAGATTTGAAAGCTTGAAATCACATAGGGAAACATATTAGATCAATTTCATTTATATCAACAAAAGAAATCTGATTAAAATATATATTATTATAAGGTATATAATAAGTAGAGCTTTTCATTATAGTGAAATCACAAGCGCTACCTGCCGTATTAGCTACCAGGGTGTAAACTGTAAGCTTATTATTATTAACAAAATGGCTTCTGGTTATGAAAAAATGGCCATTGCATATACCTAGCTGTGCAACAGCGTAGGTGAGATACTAATGCTTCGGACGAGAACTGGGGCTATTTATTTATAGTGTAGCACTTCAAACAATCACACTGAGTCTTTATGCTGACACACTCAATCTAGACCCACCAATCATGATGCTAGTGCTGATACTAACTGCATCTATACTACCAGTTACCACATATTTAAATAACCATCCAATGTGGAACGTTAAAACGATGAGCATTGGCGCTATAACAGAAGAAGTAAGTGATTACTTATACATATATTATACACTTGTAGTACTCTACAACTCTACCGATTGTAAGAAATATTAATATAAATCGAGTTTATACTGTCTCGTTGGCCGTGTATTAGTTCGCTATCTCGTACACGCCTAACTTTACTAACCAACTCGAGTTTGATTCCCGGCGGAGGCAGACATTTGTGATGAGTTTATTATGTTTATTTTCTTGCCTATTTAAGTATTTCTGTATATTAGTACGGTTGACACCTAAGAGTAATTCGATTACTTTGGAGTTAAATCAACTTGTATAATTTGTCCAAGAATATTTATTTAAAAAAACTTACTTTACATTAAGAAGCAATGGCGTTATTGTAAAAGAAATAGATGGATACCAATTCAATCGGGTCTTTGTGGAATTCTACCGGACAGTTACAGTAAGATGCATTGGTGTTTTTACAGAAAAAAAAGATAAATACTAAATCAAGTGGGTTTTTGTAGAACTCTATTAACTCTACCGGTAAGTTACATTAATAAACTTTGGTATCATTGCAACCAGTAATTTCATGAATTTACCGAAATTTAATTATCTGAAACCGGGCACAATGAATGTAAAAAAAATCAGACCAACATAATGGCAGACTGCGCCACACTAGGCATTCTGCTGGTGAGCTTAACGACGTTACAGATCGTCAAAATCACTTCACAAAAGTCGTTCTCCGCCTTAAGAGTCAGGCTTTTAACTCCTGCTAAACCATACAATGGATTCCGAAGATTTCATTGTTAGATAGGAAATTTCTTGAGGTTTAGGTACTGAGCTTGTTATTAGATAACACAGATTTTGCTGTCACAGTAAACTCGGGTTAGGTTGCTAGTAAATACATACTTTCTGTTTTTTTTATATGATAAGCGCACGGCTCGCCTAATGATAAGAGAAAACTATAGCCTATAATCACCGTTGAACATCTATTGTGTTTACAGGCTACAGTTTTCTCTAGGTGCATCGCTGTCCCTCTATGGCCGGGGTGTTAGGCCAATTGTACAAGTCTACCGGCTATCCTACTACTCGAATCTGAGCGTGACACAGTCATCGTAACGGCAGGAACAGGTAAGGCGGTTGAACCTGGACGAGTAGCAGCATGACACTTTACCACGAATGGTCTATGGTGGGTAATGACTAATGACCCATTTATATATTTTTAATATTTATATATATTTATGTTTTACGAGTTGCCTGGAAGGAAGGCGGGTGGTCAGGAGTGAGAAGACATAGATCAATACCTCGAGCTCGAGGTCGAACAATCCGGCCTCAGGTTGACAACGCACCATTATCAGGAAATCCTTCTGCTTCTTTGCCTTCCAATATCACAATAAGAAAATAAGGAAAAAAGACAAAAAAAATTAAATAGTCGAATTGAAAACCTCCTCTTTTTTTGAATATTATTAATAAAATTATTCTACTAAAGATTTAAGAAACTATCAAGAAATATGTCGAGAATTAGCTGTTTTTGGAATTCTTTACCTACCTCACTCTTAAGATTGCATTAAGGACTTTTATTGGTTACAAATAAAGTCAGACCAGACAAAACTACCTTTCGATTTACCTACACTAAATAGCGTACACGACTACACTGACCTAACCGCACGGCTCGAGTTTGATTCCCGGCAGGTGATAAACATTTAGATGTCTGCATTTCTGGGTCTGGGTGTTTATTAAATTTATTCTGTTGCCTATTTAAGTATTTCTATGTACTAGAATCGTTGACTAACACCCATAACACAAGAATATAATTTGCTTACTTTGGGGAAGATTCAATTTGTGTAACTTGTCCAACGATGTTTATTTTTAAAAAATAAAAATAAATAAGAGCTTGTCAGCCTCAGTCCTGCGGTCTTAATTATTCACTGGCATCGGTACCGATACGTTATACCAAGACCTGAAACCATAACGCCAGTGCTCTCCATTGCTCTGCTTCGATTGTTAGAATAGGGTAACTTTCCATTGGGGCTTAACATATTGGGGCTTATAACACATTGGGGCTTATATGGCTTATTGGTAACGCACCATTATTATCTTAAGTATCTACGGGCAACACACATTAACCCAGCAATAGAATTTCCTGTCTACACTATACATACACATAATACATTCGGTGGTATCTTAATAACATTAATTTAAATACGTCACAAGTACCACGTGAGCGTTGTTACTTTTAACTGATAGGTTACTACTGATAAAATAGTATCTTCACCATGTCCCCGAAGAAGTATTCAAAGCCACAACCAGAGCACCCACGGTTATCCGAATACACTAAGTCCCACAGTGTGATAGATGGCAAGCCTATCGCCAACCAGGTACATATTCATTACCGGGCAACGTTATTTATTCTTAGAACGTTCAAAATACACCATTTTTAAACTTTTTTCGAACCCGGGACCTCAAGAAGTCAAGTCTAACCCACTAGATCACAGAGGCGATATATGTGATAAATGATAGTCAACTAAACTAGTATATATATTATACTAGCTGTCCGGCAGACGTTGTTCTGCTATTTTTTTTGTTGTGATTCACCCACATCACTTAGGGTTACGAAAAATAGATGTTGGCCGATTCTCAGACCTACACAATATGCTCACAAAATTTAATGAGAATCGGTCAAGTCGTTTCGGAAGAGTACGGTAACTAACATTGTGACACGGGAATTTTAGAAATAACATAGTAAAACTTAACTAATTTTATTTGCCTCGTCCTATGATTGATAGCAAAGTTACATGTTGAGGTTGCATGATTGATTATTTGCATTAACTTATAGAGAGAATCATTGTCACCAGAATTCTGTCTACAAGGTTTTGGCTTTGCTTTGATCACAATTTTACCATTCATCTGCTTCTGGATTGCACAGATACAATAAGCTAGTTGACCTACTCGTACATCAAATTTGACATTGAAATTGTTTATTTCGTTTAACATATATTAATATGACGTCACACAGTCAAATTACATTGCTTTTAATTTTAACAAATAATATAGATAGAATCTATATTATGTCTGATAGGTCATCTGATGACCTTAGGAAATCAAAGGAAAAACTGTATTTTGAATTATCAAAAAAAGCTGTTTGCTATTTTGTTACATCATATCTCCTTCACGTATAGTGTCACCAACTTCTTTGTTTAGTAAATGGTGTCGCAAGTGAGATTTTTTTAAATGGAAATCTAATTTTACCTGGTACAGTATGGCAATGATAAGAAATAATTTAAAAAAAATCAAATGTTTGAATAACAACATCTTTCACGTAAATAACCTTGCATATTGTGGTTTTCTGATCCCAAGGGCTGTAGGGCTGTGTGCAGCTTCAGCGATTGAATAAATAGCAAATCTAATAAAATATGGTAATAAAATATGGTTATTTATAGGATATTACTGAATGGAAACTGTACTGCCGATAACCTGTGCAACAGTTTGGCAGAAACTATTTTAAAAAATGTTGTTTAGGAATTTGTTTTTCTGTGCCCAGACTTCAGAAACTGTCAGCGGATATATTTTTCACGAAATTGCGATTTTTACTACTGAATAGATAAAAAAATTGGTGTTACTATACTCGCACTGTACCTAATAATGCAGTTACTAGTATATTATAAAAAAATCTGATACTCTTTAAAACAAAATCATTCATATCTGTCAGCCAGTCTGGAAAACAACTCGTAAGAACAAATGCATACTTCGTTATCTCAATAGCACCATGACCAATAATTTGGTGATACAGTTCTGCAATAGTATCTAATACAAAAAATATAATAAATAATTTATTTATAGATCCGGATAAAATTGTAGCTTTAAGCTATATTACGGGAACCCATTTCGTTATTCTTAACTGTTCTGCATATGTTTGCCTGTCTATCTGAATGTTGCTGCATCTCGGAAATACGCTAGTCGATAGATTATTTTTTTTTATATTAGAGGTCAGTGAAAGAGTAACCCTACAGGAGAGCTGCGTACTTACGCAGCTCTCCTGTAGGGTTACTCTTGAATCTCGACAAATGTAATATTGGAAATTGGAATCGAATCTGTCACTTTAGGTACTCTTGAACACAATACTAGCGAATTATTAAAGTTTAATGAATAATAAGCAATAGATGATTTTATCCGATTTATTGAATTTTGTTGTAACTAAATGTTAATCATCAGTTAATACTGTGTTGCAGAGTGCCTAAAATGACAAATCCGATTCAAATTTCCAATTTGCGTGAAATCGATATTCAAGGGTAACCCTTCTGATAATAAGAGACAACCGTGGCCTGCAGATACCGTAGATGTTACAAACGCACACTTATTTAAGGTAAACTCTTGTACTTTACCACAACTCACTTTATTTAACACTTTATGTTATACATTAGCCAACCGGTTTCACTTTTCACAGCACCATCAGGGTTTTATAACTAAAGATAAGTAAGTCTGTTCTAAGTTAGATAATCAACTTTTTATTTTGCCCTTGGCTTTTTTTTGCCCGGGTAGGAATCCACCACCTTACCTATTCCTACCGCCATAATGACTCTAGTCACGTTGCAGCTCGGAGGGTACAGTAGCCGTGCGACTTGCACAATATGACAATACTAATAAAATGTATACGTGTAATAAATAAGAAATATTGTAAATGTAAATAATAATTATAAGACCTTAGTACCACGAGACCCAACCCTGCATCCATTTTGAGCAGGATCTAAAATAGTATTGCCCGCACTGTGCGGAGATTCCTCACTCTGTCGTCCCGACTACTGACGGTTTAGTCGTAAGACCACCATTTTTTGTAACCTGTTTTTTATGTTTATGTTTTTAATTATTTTTTTATGTTAAATGTTTAAACGTAGAAAATAGCAGTCATAGAAAATAAATGATAATCATATTGATTTATTGCCAAAAAATTCAAAAAAATACAAATATCGATAAACAAGTATTAATTTAAAGGGTTATTAACTTATTAAAAAAAGCCTAATTTTAAAAAAAAGTTTTTGACAAAAGGAAACAAAATCGGCTAGTGTTTCATCAGTTGCCGGAAGCTGATTTTCATACGTACATTACATACATTCAATACGCCATATCACCATCGTCACGGCCACAAGACAGCGACGCTGTAACATCTATGGTGTCTATAGGCCACATTAATCTCTTACCATCAGGAGAGCCGTGTGCTATTTGTTGCCCTCTCACAAGAAAAAATAAGATTGTTTTGTATGAAATGAGATAGTGGACAGACATGGTTATGGACAACCATAGATGTAATAGGTGCACCTAATTCTCGAACAGAATATATAGCCTAATTTGCAAGTATACTGGCTACTCATGCTGGACTCAGACTGCAAAACATCAGTGCCAAACGGTAGCACTATGACGACAGGAATAAGTAAAGCGATGGATGGATGGAAGTTACTGCGCGGGAAGTTGACTCTACCACCCAAGAAGTAGATAAATAGACTACAACTTTTTCATATTTGGTATTGACAGACTTTTTTTAACGGTGTAACATCGGTGTTTTAGGTTACTTTGCCTAAAATTTGTCTAAATGTCTAAAAATTACGAGTTTAAATTATTTTTGGATGGCACGATGCAAATACAACCAATTTTAATACAAGTATTTATTATAGTATAAGTAATAATAAAAATTCTCTATAAATTGAACAAAAATAATTCTCTCTGATAACTCTTTTTAGTTACGTGTTTTAGTAATACGTAATCGCTAATGTTATCGAAATGACTAACGGCTGCACTCAGAGACAATTATCTTTTAATCAGTCATTAAGTCGATGAGTCGATTTCTCATACAAAATGGTGACTTAATGACAGATTAAATGTTGATTGACGTCTTTAAAACTTAAACTTTAAAATTATTAAAACTCGGCTTTGTGAAAGTGTCAACATCACGTGACATCACATTGCTAACTAATTCGCTGTGTCTCCACTCCCCACCAACTGCAGCGTTCACAATATTTGTGGGTAATTATTGTCACCAGTCCGCTGATGATGAATTTGCCCATTTACATGTTTTGAACATTCATTGTACTGAGTTTCATTACCTGTACAAATCAAGCTCTTTGGCCAATTTGCCACTTGTACAAAATTGTTTATTTATATTTATACGGACTTTTTAAAAAAGTAGAGCCATTTGGAGATACGTTACTTAGTAAAAATACAACTTGACAGGTCATATGCATATTTCAAATTGAATTCCAGCTACAATGCCAGTGTTTACCATTATTGTATTCGATTAAACGCATAATATTGACTGAAAATTACAAACCAAACTACTATGGCTATATGCTTAATAAAATATCGACTTTGAATTATTTCAAGAACATAGAGCCTTGAACTTTATAAAATTAAGCGTTGGTGTAATTAACTCTACTTTAATCTACTCTACCCAAAATAGTGAGAAGTATCCAGTAGTTAGTACCTACCTAAGCGTAGTCACGGGGCAACTGCTAAACTCACAAGTTTGATTCATATTCTTGAACAAAGTTAACTATGTAGGATGTAGGGATAAAATCAAGAAAATTTTGCATCTCTTTCTTTCAAGCAAGCATCGGCCCTGCAAAGTTCTATGACCCCTCTCTTGCGCTTATCAGACAACCAGTGTTAACAATAAGGTCATAACTCGAATTAACATTTTTCGATCCTGGTCTTTATTCCTCGATACTAATGGATATATTACTATGTTACTGCTACCGTGATTCAGTATGTGATAAAATGTATTTACCCGTCGCACCCAATTCCTTTGCACTGCCATCCGTAAATAGGTACAATATGCAAACATTCAAAATTCAGCTTTTTCAGGAAATGTTCGAAAATCATTGCTATCTTTAACTTCTAACAAACTTTAAGACCTATGCACGACAACAGTTTGCTCTTTGGAATGACGAAAAGACCACATAGAGCAGGACAGTAACTAAATCTGGGCTAGTGCTTTAATATGGGCTACCAGCAATTCTCGAAAACCTACAGACGAAAAATGCAAGAAATGACGATTGTCCATCACATTCATTCGCTCTAATATCGCACTCACTCAATATCGCCTATGTCGCCAATGGTGACCATACTTGTGTTGCTGCTGTCAAAAAAATCCGAGGTAAGTATCAATGTGTTGTTTAATTAAAGAAAATTAGGTCTAAATATTGTAACCATGTGTTTTATTGAAAAATATAAGTTTAATTTTTAGATTTTTGGTCAATTTATTGCGTGCTATGTATGATTTGTAAAATACACGATCAAATTTGTTTTGGTCAAGAATTTCGAATATGGGCTATTGCTATGGTCCTAAATACGGGCTAGCCCATATTTAGGTATTACCCATATATGTATAGTATTTTATACGAATGGTTATGTCGTTTTAAATATAAGTAGTAATAAGTACTCGGTTTTCAGAATGGCGCCCACACAATCAAAAGAACCAAGGAAAACTTGGGATACGAACCAATGATTAAAGCCATAGAAATGGTTCGTGAGAAGAAAATGAGCACTTTAAAAGCAGCGAAATTTTTCAAGGAACCAAGAACGACATTGCAACGCTTAGGCCTAAAACAGAACTTAGTCCTGAAGAGGCGGCAGCCACGACATTAGGTAGAAAAACAACGAATGAGACACAATTAGAAAACCTTTTAGTAGAATATATTTGTCACGATTTTTTTTCCGAAAACGCAGCAGGTGCACTGTGGGTAAGATGTTTATTGTGTCAGCTCTGGGCACATAGTGGCTGTGCTGGGCTAAAGTTTGATACTTAGATATGTGATATTTGTAAGTAAATTATTTGATTTCTTCCATCTACTGAAGTAACTTGTCCTCTCATAAGATACATTTTATTAATTGTTATTTTCGTAGAAGATATTATAAGTTTCTATTAGTAGCCCGTATTTGAGTACCTGTTCCATATTTAGCATCTATTTTGATATTTTGTTTAATGCTCCAAATAATAACACTATGCAACACCAAAAAACACTGGGACCCCCAATGGTAATTCGTATTAAGCATACTAAGTGTAATACAGAAAACACATTTATATTTATATATCACATCACAAAAAGGACATAAGGAGAATCTTGATTTGTATACTGTCTGCTTCACTTTTTTGAGGGTTGTTATTAATTTTTTTTCTGGGTACACAAGTCAACAAAGCTTTTAGATTACTCATTAATCTACGAGTACAAAATGCCACGTGTTTGTGTTAATTCTCTTGACTTATTTTATTATGAATGTGGTGAATTCATTCCTAAAAGTGAAAAAAAGCACATTTCATTCAGTTCATTCATTGAGAAGTGTTATGAAGATTATTTTAAGATTACAATTAAAAATCAAAATAAATCGTGGGTGCCTAAAGTGTGTTGTTTAAGGTGTATAGCACCTTAGTAGCACCCAGTATTTACGGGTTGGTGAAAGGGTACTATAAAACAAATGTCTTTTGGTGTACAAATGCCGTTTGGTGACTACTGTTACTTCTGTTTGACAACATTGAAAGCTTTTTTCGAAAAAATCAAAACAGTCGATTAAATATGCTAACTACCACATTCTTCAGACATTTCAGTACCGGTAACATTTCATAGTTCATCAAAGTACGAAAAAAGACGAAGAAGCAGACCGTGACGCATTTGAATATCAATATGAATTAAATGATCTGGAAAAACAAGCATCAAAACAATCACAAAACGCCCGATTTCTATGAAAAAATTAAAAAATAATGGTGGATGCTTATCACATACTAGGATGCAATATTTCACTCAAATCTATTTTCTACACTTCCAGTTTTTTTTCCAGAAAACGTGGGTTCAGGGAGTGATGAACATGGAGAAAGATTTCATCAAGAAATTGTAGAGTATGAGAAGCGTTATATAAGGGTAGAGGGAACCAGCTATGCTTGCAGACTACTGTTGGAGCCTCCAGTGGGATGCTGTATCTTCTGGTTACAAGAGGAAAGCCAATCATTAAAAAAAATGTTTTTTTATTGTATAATGAAAATGTATGTCTCTCCTTTATACAAATTTTGTCAAAATCAATAAATGCCTATCACTACTAAATATGGCGTGATGTAATATTTTTATTTATACACTCCGAATAGTTTTAAGGCGATAAGTCAAGTTACACACTGTAAGTCGAGTAAATTTTTTTGTTTTTTAAATTTGTTACATAGTGTAATCTTAATATTACACTATGTAACAAATTTAAAAAACAAAAAAAAATAATCTTAATCTTAAATGTAATCTTAATATATCGCCTCTGTGGTCTAGCGGTCCGGGTGTTGGACTTGACTGCATGAGGTCCCGGGTTCGAATCCCGGGTCGGCCAACACAAAGAAAATTGGATTTTTCCAATTTTCTAATAAAAAAATGTTGGTCGGGATTGGAAATGTGCCCGGTTGGCGATGGCTTGCCACCTATCACATTGTGGGACTTGTGGGACTTAGTGTCTTCGGCTAGTCGTGGGTGCCTTGGTTGTACCTCTGCCTACCTCTTCGGGGATATGGGCGTGAAGATACTTTTGTAATCTTAATA
>NJDC01000970.1:11576-65201 GCA_002245475.1 Calephelis virginiensis
GATGGAGAAGTAAGTGTATCGTGTATATTCTAGTTGCCGTTAAATCTCACAGAGTGTTTGAGTAAAAAGACGACTTATTTATACAAAACCCTGACATGAGTTTCTATGATGACGTATGAGTATTTTTAACAACACGAGCATTTAGCGACTTTGCTGAATTGGGTAACTTGATGCAAAATTAAAATAGACTAATGACAGATAATAACGCCCAAACCAAAAACTAAAAAAGATATGATTAAATTAGAATGCTTGAGGTAAAGCAAAGAGTAAATACAACAAACTACTTAAAGTAACATTTCCGACATATTATTGTTTAAATAACATATTTTTTTTAAACACCATATTTTTTTTTAATTCATTAATATTTAATTTTTGGTCTACCTATTTTTCTATTATTTATTGATGTATTGTACACAGCTGCAAGTCGGGTTATGTTTCTCGCGAGTATCTTTGTATGTATAAATGCATAAATAACCATTTACTACCTCATATTTTGCAATCTCTGACGTCTTCTAGTGTAAAAATGGATTCCTATTAGTATCAATAGCCAAAGTATTCTCAAAAGGATTTCTAGTTTATGTTTTAAATTGGATCACGATAAAAGTGAGCACTGACGTTATGATGCCTCAAATAGGTGGTGGGACCAATCCTCACGGTCAGAATGCTATCTAATAAATCAAAATGAAAATAACAGAAAAACGTTAACAATAAATACCCAATATCCAAAAACATCTTCGACGTTCCGCAAAAAGCCATTCCTCGAAATACATCTTATTTTACAATAAGAAATCGATTGTATACCCTCGTACAAAACGTCTGAGCTTCTACGCAACGTAATTTCCGTCAGCAATGGGGCATGAATACTGACGAAATTCGACCAATCGACGTTATTAAATGTACTGCGAAAAGAACATTTTTGTTACACATAGGAAGTGGTTGATGGATGGCTCAATAGCTCGAGAATTGGATCTGGAGCGTTTCTACTTTCTGTAAAATAATCTTTATTGCGTGATGTACGACTGCTGTGATATTTATACGATATTTACAAATTAGTGCTAAGAATCGTGCCTATATCGTATCCAAGATATCGCAAATATTTTGAATTTTAGACTGAAATAGCAAAAAGAATAAAAAAAGTCAAAGTTAATATAAATAAATTTTGGCACTTTTATACACATTGACTTATTCGAGGTCAATGACCGCGTGCGAAGAATGAATAACCAGCTGAAAGCGATTATCGACGCCCGGCTTTTTAGAGACAATAACTATGTTTTTGTTTTACTTACTTTTATTTATGATTTTGTATTACTTTTTACGTTTTCAGGAACCTACTCTTAGTTCCTAGCTGAAATATTGGACGGCATAAAAAAATTAAAATTAATTAGGCATTATGAAAAAAAAAAATGAAATTACGGAGAAAGAAAAAAATCATCTTAATTAGATTCGAACCTGCATCCTTTTGTCTCTCGTCGACGAATGCTTTAATCAATTAAGTTTCTAGGGATTCAAATTTTAATTATTTTTATCGATTTTGATGGGTTTGTTCAAAAGTTACACAAATTAAAATGAGTTAATTTTTGCAAATGAAAATCGCATTTTATAATAGCTAACATTTCCGATTCTTTTAAAACTTAACTTCGTTCCGTCTGTCAGCTAATAACAATTTCTACAGGGGAAATTCCAGTGTTGTTTTTGCTATATTTCTTAACTCCTTGTCTACCCCACAAGCGACTTGATGTGCTTATTGCATATGTCAATGTGAGTATTACGTTAAAGTATGTAAGAGACCTAAACGTTCAAATATTACTGCACGTTTTGGATTTAAAATTATGAAACGAAATAACGTAGTCTATACCTAACAGAACTTTATGATTATTTTTTTCAAAAGTAAGTTCGGAATGTGTCTCATATAATTTTTATCTATTCTATTTAATTACTTATTTCAACTATTCTATTTCTATTATGCATAACTCGAAAACACTGGCCGGTTCAATATAAATATTAAATGGGACTTTATATTTATATATTTCATATTTCAATCTTAATTGTACTCTCACACAAAACAGTCGTACCACAAATGAATACATAAATTTCTACAAAAGGAGAGCTTATCTCTAAGACAGCCTTTCCCAAAGTGGGCGATAACGCCCCCTTGTGGGCCCTGAAAGCCTAGAGGGGGGCAGTATAAATCTTGAAAATAATGTTTTTTTTAAACTCCAGGAGAATCAAATATGTTATTGAGGTTATTCACAAGAAAAAAACCCTTCAAAACAACTGATTTTCAAAGTGGGCGTTACATGAAATAAGTTTGGGAACCTCAGCTCTAAGACGATATCTGCCACTAAATCCAAGTCAAAGAGAATGCAAGAGCAGTAAAGAAGACTTACTGACAAAAGGAAACGAAAAAACTACATTAGTAATTATGACTATAGCGCCATAATACTAATTAATTACGTTCTAAAATGCTCTTTTATTACCACCTTAAAAATGCCAATGTTTGAATTCCCCGAATTCCATTAGACAATGGATTCCAAAGTTTCACAGAATAAAAATAATAGAATAGCTATACTATTTACGGCACTACAAAGAATTTTCAAAATTCCTCGACCATCATGGAATCAGGTCAACCTATTTAAAATAGAAACATCAAAATACAATGTAGCAATGGAGTCGTTTTTTTCAATCTACATCCAAAAACGGAGGTCACATGTTCGACTCCTACATATTTTTTTATTAATCTTATCAATTTCTTCCTCATTTTTGAAGCATTTTAAAAAAAATCTTTTTGTATTTGAAAAAGTGTACTTTGAAGGTGGTTTAGTTAGAATCAAGTCAGGATGTGATGATGGAATCCCAGGGAAAACAAGAAAATTACTTTTGTGAACTTAGAAAAATAATTATTAAAATCTGATTTGAGGTTTTTGTAGCTTTTTGCTTTTAAGTTCTTGCAGTTTTACTGAGCTTATGACAAATTTATTGATTTTATGCCCTGAAATACCTTTAAAAAGAAGAAAGATAGAAATTCAATTAAGAAAAGCATATCCCATACGAACTTATACTAATACCAATTTGCCAATTCCTGCTGACATAATCAAGGTATTTTCATTAGTCATATTTAGTTCATATTTTTGGTGAACGAAATTAATTACCTATAAAGAATGCAACCATCTTTTTTTTCGTCAAGAAATCCATCTGTTTGTCCATAGCTATGTAAAGTAATAATTCCTGGGGCTTATCTGCCCGAAGACCAAATCTGCGTTCGTTTAAAAATGTAAAGCCGGCTCCGCGTCACTGCGATCTGAAAGGCAGGAAATGCATTTGCAAATTAGATTTTCAACCCTCCGGCCGCCGTTATCGTGTCTTCGACCTTACCTCTTAACCCTCCCGGTCACATTCGGATTTTCGGAAGCTCCCCTTTGTCTATGTCATCCGGATTTCTATTTGTAAAACGTTTTTATTCAACTGATTGTTAACACAATAAAATTTCTATCAGTCTTATACAGTATGGGTATTTTGTATGGGGCTTTAGTGACCCTTTTTAAAGCGTCGACATAAAATAGGCGTTCTATATGTTTGAAGTTTGTGTCTTTGTATTACTTATATTTGTATTACTTAATTGAGTGTCTATTTGTTAGTTTGTATATAGTACATGCAGGGTAAATAAAATATATAAACACAGACAAACCCGAAGTCAACATTTGGTTAGTACAAATGTTCTATCCTAATAATATTATAAATGCGAAGGAACTTCTGAATCAATTTTCATAAAATTTGGCACACACAGAAAGAGTAACTTGGATTAACGCATAAGATAGTTTTTATCCCGAAAAATGTTCCTATGGGACCAATAACCACGCGGGCAACGCCGCGGGCATCAGCTAGTATTCAATATAACAAGCAAACAAGGTAAGCTCACAATTAGTGTATCAAAAGCGTCGACGGTTTCAGTCATCCAACAAAAAGAAGCTGGACAAATACGTGCCACAAAGAAATACAGTGTTAGGGACATTTCAGGTTTTTCGTTTTTCATAGTCTTTTCCTCATAATAAAGGAGCGTCCACGCTTTTGACTATCATTACGTTTTAAACTTAGGGTTGTCAAATATAAAATAATTTTGTAATTATTTTTTGTTATTCACGACTTCGTTTTTTTAAATATTTCGGTATTGAGCTAACAAAATAAAATGTATATCGAACAAACAAACAACAAAAAATGTAGAATATTTACTATTTTGGCGGACCCAATCAATTGGGACCCAATTATAATGGATTCCTGCAAAATAACGGCTGATTAAATAAAGTGTAGTATTTTACGTACAAATTATTAAAAAACCCTACTAATATTATAAATGCGAATTTGTGAGGTTTGATGGATGTGCGCTACTTAAACGCACAAACTTCACTAAACGAATTTAGACAAAATTTCACATTTGTATAATTTGCACATCAGAAAAATACAGTCTACAATTTGTCAAATGAACGAAATCTTAGTTGGAAGCTGTAAAAAAAAATTACTTCCATACATATAATCTACGATGCCAAAACTTTGGACCCCTTTTTACGAAATGCGCGGACGCAGGAGTTAATACTTTATATGTAGGAGAAGTGTAGAACGCTAATATTTTTCAATAATAATGCTTATAAAGTACATTAAATCAATAAATAAAACATTACTCGCACTACCATGCATTTCACACACACAAACATATATATTGATCACAACGATAAAAGATCACAGATGGCGCACTAAAAAGTTTTGAAACAAAGTAGGTGGTCTTGAGAAATGAAGATGGCATTCTTATCAACAAGGTATTAAAATTTATTATGGTCGAATTTCGACCAATGGGCGACCACTGCTTAAAATAATTACGGTATTTCAATTGATATAAATAAATATATTTACTCATAATTACACTATTTTAACTTTCGATTTTGCTAACTTAAAAGTAGAGTTTTTATATCACAATGGATTTTTGTATTATTTTTGCTCAGACTGTTTCCCAGCTTGATTTTTTTGTGTGTGAGGTCAGCGAACAACCGTGGCCTATAGATACCAGAGATGTTACAGGTGTGTTGGTGTCCTGTGGTCGGGATTTTAGGCATATTGTGCAATGCTACCATATTCTCCAAATTGGAACATGACAGAGTCATTATGGCAGCAGGAATAGATAAACGGTGGATCCCTACCAGGGCAAAAATGTTGCACAGCACTGTATCACCAGTGACCTGAGTAAAGTACTATTTTCAATCAACAAAACGATCGCTCAATTTAATTTTAGCATAAAAGATATATTTGTCACGTTGAAAGCTAAAATCTATTTCCAAAATCAGTCTCAATAGACAACCCTACGTTCCAAAGCAATAACTTCCTCTCTTTTCATTTCCTTTGGTATGAGCTAGACAAAGCATAAGTAAGATTGAATGTTTGTGAAGTTAAATAAAAAAGAGCGGAAAAGCATTGCGGTTTCAGAGTATAGTGGTTCGTTCACACTCGATTTGTTTCGTAAATTGCAGCTTGCCGCCTGGTACATGTAAACTCACCGACGAAATTTAAGAGACAGACAAAAGAATAGGGGGTTGTGTACAGGTGGTTGGGCTGTCTTGGCGAGACGAAGGGGTGAATGTTTTTGTAAAATAAATATACTTTGTACATACATAGTATTTTAATAAGTAACGCTGCTCATCAATTAACGATAAAAAACCCCCAATTAATGGTCAGGAGTTCAGTCAGTTAACTAATGAACCCTAAACTAGCCGTGTTAATTTCTTTATATTTGGCATGTCAATATAAAAAAATGTGCGTATGTGCACTTATAATATCGATACTAATAATGTCATTTATCTCTTTCATAGTTTCATAATTGCATATAATTCAACAGCATGTATTTCATTGTAATTTATTTGTAAGTATAATTTGCTGTAATCTATTAACAATTGTGTGTGTTTTAGCTAAATAAATTGAAATAAGAAAATTACAATTTTATTTCTCATATTGACAACCCTACTTTTTCTTAAGATATTATGATTTCATATTTTTCGTCTCCTTTGTTATGAACCATAAACATGAGTTTCAAAGAAAATATATCACCGTCATCACAGAATTCTATCACCTGTCATAACAACATCAATGCGATCAGTGTTTCAGAATGCAAGCTAGGAATCAGTGTTTCAGAATGCAAGCTAAAAGGTTGGTAACGCATTTCAACATCTTTGGTGTTTTATCATCATGTTTTCTTACCATCAATGTAACTATCTAAAAAACGTCTAGCCAATTAAGTCAGCAAACAAACACACGCCTCTTCTGATAGTAACAGGCAATCGTAGATACAATAGATATTCTATATCTTTATACTCTTACATAAAAGAAAGTCGTGTTAGTAACACTATTTTTAAATCAAGAACGGCTACACCAATTTAGAAGAAAATTGACGATGACGTAGGTTAAAACCAGGAGACGGACATGGGATACCTTTTAACCCGATCAAATGCGAAAAAAACCAGGCAAAACAACATTTGATTTATTCCATACAAACGTAATGGGTGGAACGAAATTCGCCGGAAAAGCTAGTAGATAATATATGATAGAGGCATCGCAGTTCTATCGCTGAGATAAGTCTACCAACTACTCTACCTTGCGGATCGGAACCTAGAGTCAGTATGGTTAAGGAATAGCACTCTACCACCAGTGATGAATACTTAGGCTCGTTTCTTATCAATAGTAGGCAGCATAAAAAAAGTATCTTCACGCCCATATCCCCGAAGAGGTAGGCAGAGGCACAACCATGCACCCACGACTAGCCGAAGATACTAAGTCCCACAATGTGATAGGTGGCAAGCCTATCGCCGATCGGGCACATATCCAATCCCGAGCAACGTGTTTTTATTTATTAGAAATTTCGAAAAACCCAATTTTCTTTTCGTTGCCCGACCCGGGATTCGAATCCATGAACTCATGCAGTCAAGTCCAACAGCTGAACCACTAGACCACAGAGGCGATAGTAGGCAACATAGGGAATCTTTTGATACAACTTGAATGTTTGAAAAACAAGCTTGAGTGTTCTAATTAACTCAATAGAATTGAGATTCATAGTTACCAAATTAATTAGACGAAAACACTTCATAAAGGATCAAAAAACATAATCCTTGAAGAGCTTTTAAGGAGTTTTTAGTGCTATTTACACTGTTGTTGGGGCAAAATATAACAACTAGCGGCGACTCTCTGCTTCGTACGGTTTTAAAATAAACATAGGCCTTCTTCTTCAATAACTTTATCTATTAAAAAAAACTCATCAAAATTCGTTGCGTAGTTTTAAAGATTTAAGCATACAAAGAGACATAGGGGCGACTCGCCGGGATTGGTACCACCGCCTTATCTATTCCTGCTCGAGGTCTAACCTCTCGGCCTCAGGTTGGCAACGCACCATTACCACTTTTGGTGTCTCTAGGCGGCGTAAATTTTCCTTCCTATGAGATTATTACGTTGAGCAATGAGACCCAAACATTATTAACAACTAGATATTCTGCAATCTCATTTAAAAATGTTTACCTGATTTAAATTTGACATAAATTTTAATTTTTTTGAAGGTGGGTCTTCAATCTGATCGGGAAGTTAACTAACTGAAAAACAAGACCGGAGTTGTTTACTTGGACATTTTATCAATTTGGAATTATAGGTTATTCCACTGGCTGGCCATGGGGTTATCACATACCTACATAATACAAAAATATCAAAACATTCTGTCACCATGACTTATATTTGATTTTGTAGAGGTTGCATACTGACTATAACCAAAAGAAAAATATTAAAAAAACTAAACTAATTTAAAATTACAAATAGAATGAAAAAAATAAAAAATAATGTAATAATAAAATAGAGCACACATTATAAGGACTAAAATAGACTAAAACTATAATAGAGCAAAAATACTAAAATAGAGTAACATAAAATAACATATACTTTAATTTACCAAGGAACATTTTTTTATTATAAAAATTATGAGAAAACACAAAAGCGTTTCAATATTGTCGTGTTACGTAATGGAGGGTAAATTTGCACAAATTGCTTGAGATCAAGATAGGATTGCAAATCATCAGTCATACACATGGTCTTTCTAGACAAATACTATCTCTTTGTAATGGTAAAAAACAGTAAACAAGAATTCATACTTTTAAATGAAGAAACACTTGTACTGTTTTACGTATCACTTATATACTTATAATACTACTATAACTACTTTTTTGGAGTAGTTTAAGTTTTAGCCCTGATGATGCTGTCATAAGCGAAACCGGTAGGCTATTTATAAAATAATAAATTATAAGTGATACGTAAAACAGTATAAGTGTTTCTTCATTTAAAAATATGAATATTTGGAAGTTTTACCAAGCGCCGACGATGGAAAATATCAAATATAGTAAACAAGAACGCAGATTGAACAGAACTATTTCTACAGGAGTAGCTAAGGTGGAGAATCACTACGCGAACAAATTGTTGCATATCACTTAACCACCAACTTTTTTATCTCTTGCTTACCTCTTACGATCTTACCGCTGGCTTGTTACCTCTTTAATATAAAAAAATGATACATATAATAATTCATAATATTTCAAAAGCACAATCAGGATATAAAATTTGCTCTCGCAACAGCTTTGCAAACCAGCAGGGCATAACGTTCAAATATTTCTGAGTATAATACCATGGCATAACCAAAAGCCCGTCTGTTTATAACACTGTAACGGTTCGCTGTGCCGAAACTAATGGTAATGTAATTAGCTACGTCTGATCTTAATGGGATTAAAATTTTCTGCTGCAACATTTCGTGGAGCTTCCTGAATGTGTGACGGGTACGTGAATATTTTATTCATTCCTTCTCAAATATTTATACATCTTAATTTTGTCATACGAGTATCTAAACTATTTGTTTAAGAATATTTCAAGGAGTTGGCTACATACAATAACCAGCCCCTTGATATTTTATTTCTTATAAATATTTTTAATACATCTTAATATTCATAATTAAGTAGTTCTATGTACATATTAATGAAGTAACTTGCGCGAATATTCTCGAATATTGTTTTCTGTTGCAACATTTCGTCGAGTCTTCTGTTACGTATGTGGAACTATGACAGGACTGCCCTTCCTTAGTTCCCAATATTTATATCTAAGTATTACAATATCTAAATATTAAATATTGTTTTCAGGAACTGTTTATTTACGTTCTAATGAATTATTTCACTCGAATCATTAGGAGGATAATATCGAATATTGGCTTCTACTACAACGGTCCGTGGAGCAACCTACTGTACTTGTATATGAAACTGTGACAGTTATGTGAATATTTTATTACTTGCTTACTTCCCAATGTACTTAGTTCTGAATATTACTATTTATATAAACTGTCTATTACCATATAAAAAACATCTCGCTTAGATCATTATGACAATATTTTCGAATATTACATACATACACACACATATCTTCGCGCCAAGTCCTTTACGATGTAGCTCTGCCTACAGTGTCGAGTGCCAGACCTCACGATCCTGACAAACCTGTCTTGCTTCGTTTACATTCATTACCCTTTTCATACAAACACGCCGGTTTCGGAGACTCTTAATATTCGGAGACGCATATTATTTTTAGTAACTCGTTCGAATCTAAAGGATCATCATTTTTTCTATAATAAACTATTGGTCTCTCTGTCGGGCAGCTTGTAAGAGACGGGCATAGGTGAAATGCGTCATTATCAACAATAGATACCATCCATAGAGTGGAGGGCTATGAAGGAACTTGGTTTGCTAAGAATCCACCGCTTTGCCTATTTCTAACGCATGATTATGTAAACAGTAGGTAGGTACAGGTACAGTCCGTAGGTAGCCGGCAGATTTTCACGTAAGGCCTCATACCTCAGTCACTGGTAGCATTTAGGGTATCTATAGATGAATGTTTATTGTTGCTTCTTTTCGCTATTTTTTGTTAAAATTAGATAATGTGTAGTTTCAATTTTCTAATAAAATATCGTTGCCCGGGATTGGATATGTGCTCGGTTGGCTATAAGCTTGCCACTTAGCACATTGTGGAACTGAATTCGGCTAGTCGTGGGTGCCCTGGTTATGCCTCTGCATAGTTCTCCAGGTATACAGTCGTAAAGATACCATTTTTGTTTGATTTGCGATTTTATTTTATATTTCCGCCACCATTCGACGGGCACAAGATTTGTTTGGATACGGCTTTTCAGAGCAGCAATATTCATGGGTCATGAATCCCCTTGTTCTGCACCTTTATGAATTGCAAATGGGGCTGCTTTGGCAACTAACCCCTTTATCTGCAAATAGACATTGACAGTATGAACTGAACTCTGTAAGAAGGAAGCTGATTTTATTATTACTTGTTTACGCCCGCGACTTTGTCCGCACGTCATGAATATTTCGAACATTTTGACGTCAAAAACGAACTTTGCTCATATTTTACGGGTTGTGATGAATCTTACTTTCCTATATTTTTTTATGTCACAAGATGGCAAACTCCTTTGAATGTAAGGGATAAAGTTTGCCTCTATACAGTATAGATGTCACTAGGGCGTCATGATCATACGATTGGAATTTTAGATACAAGTAAAAGTCTACCGGTTTACCCTAGTATCCATGGCGGATTAATGGGGAGGTTGTCAGCGGGTTGCACTTCGGGAGTGCCGGTAGAAGTGAAAATTTGAATTTTATTAATGTTGTGCATTTTTAAAATTTTTTTGAATGATTCCCTAAGAATCATTTTGCACGAATTGCTGAAATTATCGGTATGAAAGTACTATCATTTATGTGGTAGAATACAATATTCATTTATTGCGCTATCGTACACAAATATGACAACACGAACATTCGCGCAAGCGCCCTGCGTCGTCTTACGAATTTTCGATCACGTCACGTGTTCTGACGCGACGTTTAGAAGTTTTTACAGATTCCAAAAAAGTGTGCAACGCCGCTAAAAAAGTTTTCACTTTAAAAACAACATTTTATTTTTTTCCACACAAACAGAAATCCGGCGAAACAACTAACTCTCTATATAAACAATACACAAGTTTAATAATGGATTTTAAGAACTATAAATATTTTTCAAGGGAACCCGGAACAAACATGGCGAAAATATAAAAAAAACATGGCGGAAGTAGAGTAAATAGATTACAGCACTTATCTAATTAAAATCTTCGACGTGACCTGCACGAGTTTGCTCAGTAATAGACCAATTTTCCACTCGATTCCCATAAATATGAGCAATTATTATGGTTGCCGAATCCCATCAAGATTTCCGAACACGTAACAATGCGGCTAAGGAATCTTTACTGATATAAGAAAGATTTGCTTATTTATAATTGAAAAAATCTAAAAACAGAACGAAGTTTTTACACCGACGAAAAAACTAAAAAACGCTAGAGATTTTCGATTAAACGTTTATATTTTTTGGTTAGACCACTTTAAAATATTTTTTTTATGTTAAAACGGTTTTGACATTTTTAGGTCTGCTAGAATGCTTGACACGCGATACTCCTTACTTACCCTGCAAATAGCTTGACCTGAATATTTTTTTTATATGGCAAACAATCGCGCGGCTCTGATAATGATAAGAAACAACAGTAGCAGAAAGACACCATAGATGTTATAGCCTATAACTTATAGGTGCCTCGCTGTCCTGTGACTGGAATGTAAGGCCTAATGTGCAAGTATACTGTCTACTTTATGCATCTTACTGGAACATGACACTTAATATGGTGGCAAAAATAGAAACAAATATGCTTAAAATCTCTGTAGCTGTTTCTGAGTTTAAGTTCCAAAATAAACCCTTCAGTTCTATGTGTATGAATTACAAAATATTTTAGGTAGTATCTGTGTTTTTAGTTTTGAATAATAATTAAGTAGTAAAAGATATCATAATCGTTTTGTCAAGTGACTCTTTCTCACAATATAGACATAGCATGAGTTCCAAAAATGTGTTTTGTTTCCGCCTAGTGAAATATATCACCAATGATATCAAAATGACTATGTGATAACTAAAGACCGTTGCTCAGTGGGTTGGTGAGTAAACGTCTGAATCCACTGATGATTTGCAATGTAGTAGTTCCGTAGTTCACTTCGTAGTTAGAGCACGCGGGCGTCGTAGACATCTACGTAGATATTTCGTAGACTCCTACGCTATGCTGTATATCTCAATAATATCGAGAATATGTAAAGCGTAGTAAATGTCTACGAAATGTAGACAGTATCTAGATGTCAAGCGTAGTAGGGTCTACGAAATGTCTACATGGATGTCTACGAGGCCCGAAGGTCTCCATACCTACTATTACGAGTATTGTAACTTTACAAACTTATGTTTACATTACCAATTTTCGGCAAACTTCTACGGTTTTCTACGCATTCAATCTCTACAGGGTAAACATTAGAGGGAGATAAAATAACCTGCAGAAAATAAATTAAATTTAATATTAAAATTCTACATGTCGAGAGTTATTTCGAAGACAATGTTAGAAGATTGCAGAAAACCTATGTCAAGATAAGAAAAAGTGTGCTGGTACAACTAGTAGAAAGTATGAAGTCCCATGACTTTGACAGTCGCATAATTAAGATGAAAGTTTCCACTTTTTATAAAACTGTCATAAAATTAACTCTCAACAAATTATGATTTTCAAAAACATCAAAGTCTTGTGGTATATGGATAAGTCCGTAGAATAAAAAATAGGAGAAAAAAGAAAAGAAAACCAGGTTAACGCGCGACTTTGGCGCCAATAGCCCTCAGCGACTAGTGAATCGTTTCATTCATGTGATGTCAAACTGCCTATAGTTTATCCCCCTGGACCGAAACACGACAGTGCCAAACATCGATGTTATGACAGTAGGGATAAGTAAGGCGGTGGATTCTTATTCTGGAACATTACGCAGCATTGTACCAGTGGTCTTGTTGGCAGTGTTCGATTTATCTTTATCATATATACTTATTTAACCTTCACAAATCCTTTTCATTTTACTATATGTGTTTAACAGTATCTTTAATTTGAGAAAGTGTATTTATTTGTTTGTCCTTCTACTACGTTGCAACGAAGCAATGCTAAGGCATGCTTTTTACCTATGCAAACAGTACTTATTGTCTCTGTGGTCTAGCGGACCGGGTGTTGGACTTGACTGCATGAGGTCCCGGGTTCGAATCCCGGGTCGGCCAACACAAAGAAAATTGGATTTTTCCAATTTTCTAATAAAAATAATGTTGGTCGGGATTGGAAATGTGCCCGGTTGGCGATAGGCTTGCCACCTATCACATTGTGGGACTTAGCGTCTTCGGCTAGTCGTGGGTGCCTTGGTTGTACCTCTACCTACCTCTTCGGGGATATGGGCGTGAAGATACAAACAGTTAGGAAGCTAGAAAGTGACACACAATCCCAAGTTTTTTTACCTGTGTGTTTGCACCTGTTAGGAAGCTAGAGAGTGACACAGGCTTCTTTTTATCCCGATACCTAAACGAAATCCAAAGTGAAATGTAAATATTTTAATACGAGGGCTTAGCCCCTGGCAACAAATTTTATATTTTTTTATTTTTCATTCAACTCCTTTCCCATACATAACGCAATTATTGCTTCTTAATTAAGATCTCCATACACGTAAGGCTACGAGAGCAGAATTGAAATATAAATACGCCACTTATCTAATTAGAAACCTCCAGAAGGAATATAATACTAACGGCGCTAAAACGTGACCTCCACAAGTTTTCCCAAGTAATTGGCCAATTTTTCCAACCAAGTACCCGTTTCGCGTAAATATGAAGCAATTATGGTTTCCCATTTCACGCCTCTTGCCCTTAGAGATGCGCTGATTTTACGTAAATTTTCACATGCACGAGATGACTAATCATGTTGCTCGACCCTAATCGTGGAATTGTGGATTTAACGTCAAAGTTAACATTTGAGATTCATCTACATTTTTAACCGACTAGCAAAAAGAGGAGACATAACCTCTTATATGTTATTTATGTTAATCGATTTCTAAGTCATTGAAAACCGATTTTAAAAATTCTCTTTCTATTTGAATGGGTAGGTAGTTTAATTTCTAGGTAGTTCTACTGCCATTAAGCCTGGATCTGAAATCCCAACGAATGAATGAACAGGTGGTAGAGTTTCGCAGCGATTCGTCCGGATTGGTACCACCGCCTTACCTATTCCTGCCGCTATAACGTCAATGCTTGCCGTTGACGTGTTTCGGTTTGAAAAGTAAGGTAGCCGGTAAACTTACTTTTGCTCAGGGGTAAGTTAATGGTTTCAGCTTGGCAACGCACCATTACCACCTTTGGTGTATCTAGGTGGCATGAATTTCTTTCCATCAGTAAATCCATCTGCCTTTTTGCCTTCACTATCATAAAAAAACCCTTTATTAAAATATTAAATTTCATCGCAATCGATGTAGCCTTTTAGCCGTGAAAGAGCAACGACAGACTGACTTTCACATTTATAATAGTAAGTATTGATAGATTATGATTATTATTATTGTTAGAAGAAGAAGTAACAGGCAGCTGATTTTTTGTACGTACATTATGACCTACTTATTGAAATGAAAGACGATTTTTGTTGCAGTTTTGCTGTGCTTAAAATATTATTTTAATAATGTAAATTAGCATATGTATATAATGAAATTGAAAAACTGCGACAAACGGAAAGTGTAGGTTCGTTGCACGTTAATTTATGATTTCATTAGTTAATACACGAAATGAAGTTATATAAACAGCGTATTTTTCTCTTCGGATGATTGGTATTAAGTAATTATAACCACTTAAATACGAAACATTTGGTAGTATATCACTGTTTTTAAGCCAAATTTATTAAACCACTTCGTGTTAACAAAAAATCTCGGTTTTTCCATACAACTAATATCTATCTGAATCTTACACTAGTATAAAAATGGGCATTGCCTAACACGTGGAGAGTGAACAGATGGAGCAATTACTGCATTTTTTCGTTACATATTTAGAAGAAAGTTGTTATAAAAGAATCTATACCTACTTATTATTGTCGGCATTTGGTGGAATTCCGTTGTATGCACGCTTTTTTAAAGTGAACTTTTGTACTTTTCCATAATTATACCTAAGTCTAGCGGATGCATTGTTTTGGCTAAAGTTTATGTTTTGTAGTTGTACAAATTGAGATGTAGACTTTCCAACTTATTAGGTAAGTTGGATCATGCTGCATGGCTTGCAAATATGGTTAAAATCCGTTGACTAGTTTAGGAATCCGCCAGGGACAAACAACGTATTCGTCTCGTTATATATATGTAGAGATAATGAAAACATCACCAACCTAATAGGGAACAGTAGGCTTAAAATAAGCAATAACAGGGAGACGTGGAAGAAACTAGAGAAAGAAAGAAAGAAATCTTTACCTCAAAAAGAATACAAATTTCACACAAAAAAATTAATCATACTAACAATAATCTAAGAAAATAAACTAACACCATATAAACTTTGCTTGAAATGTAAATTAGAAATATTGAATGAAATGGCTTTAATATTTTCTAGCTATTTGCGTGCGACTTCGTCACCGTATAATAGTTTCAATTTTCTGACACACTTTCAGCGTCTATTTAGTTTTTTGGGGGTTGATTTTTGAAAAAAAAGTAACCTAGGTAGAACTCGGATCTATAGATATATGAATATATAGATATATGTCGCCTCTGTAGTCTAGCGGTGTTGGACTTGACTGCATGAGGTCCTGGGTTCGAATCCCGGGTCGGCCAACAAAAAGAAAATTGGATTTTTCCAATTTTCTAATTAAAAAAAAAGGTGGTCGGGATTGGAAATGTGCCCGGTTGGCGATAGGCTTGCCACCTATCACATTGTGGGACTTAGTGTCTTCGGCTAGTCGTGGGTGCCTTGGTTGTACCTCTGCCTACCTCTTCGGGGATATGGGCGTGAAGCTACTTTTTTTTTGATATATGAAAATGATGACTGATGATGATAAATGATTTAATCACGATCGTGAAAGAGTAACAGACAAATTTTCGTATTTATAACAATAAGTGTGGATGTATTATTGTAAGAAAAAATTTAGACAGGCCGGTGTTTTTTTGCACAAGTGACTCATTTTACACACATGAAATAAAAAATAGCAGATCAAGAAATACTGTAACCAGCTATTTGTCCAGTTGGAAAATATATATAAATGAAACTTTAGCTCAGGGAAGGGAGCTGATAATCAAGATCGATAGAGCCGCCGGAGGGGGCACGGAAACTAATGCAAGGGATACAACACTCAATCTATTGGAATGGCCTCTCTGCATTGATTTATGGTTAAGATTATTGTATTGCATCCAGTATATAAATTGGACCTATTTATGCAAAAAAGAACCAACGCATACGTACCGGATTGATTTATGGTTAGGATCATTATATTGCATCCAGTATATAAATTGGACCTATTTATGCAAAAAAGAACTAACGCATACACATCGAATTGATTTATGATTAAAGATATTGTATTGCATCCAGTATATAAATTGGACCTATTTATGCAAAAAAGAACTAACGCATACATACCGCATTGATTTATGGTTAGGATCATTATATTGCATCCAGTATATAAATTGGACCTATTTATGCAAAAAAGAAACCAACGCATACATATCGCAATCATGTATAGTTAAGATTATTTATTATATTTCATCCATTATTTAATAAATCCTAATTATGCAAAAACGAACCAACGCATTAATATAGCATTGATTTATAGTTTTGCATCCAAAACGTAAATTGAACCTACTTATGCAAAAAAACAGAACTAAAGCATACACAATACTCATAAGTTCACAGCAATATTAAAAAAAACCTTGTATCTACCAATTATTCAAAGCAGAATGATCTAGTATTTTAAACTTAACAAATCAATCTGTCTCTCTCTTCCCCCTCTCTTTCTTATATACATATTTTGCGTTCTAAGTATTATGAATACTATTTAATTATCTCGCAATGTAATATTTACTCTGGAGGTGGGTGCTAAAAACTACCACACACTAATTGACTAATGTAGTTATTATAGTAATATTCGTATCCCAGGTCATCTCACATATTCTGACTTAGACGTAAAATGATTTCTGAAATTAGAGGTTGAAGAGTTAGTGGCGTTCAGGTTTGATGCTATGACCACGCGAAATGAGGATACATTTATATACTTATTGAGTTAAACTTATCAAATACAAATACATAAATATATATAGCTTGATCCAGTCAACTTTAAATTAGACATCTTGGAACTGAAAAATTTAACATCCAACTATATTTGCATCCAGTTGCTTATGACAGATACTTTTTCGAACTATCGAGCAAAGTGAAATGAATCGTGTTTTGGAAACACTAGTCTCATAAAGCATATTAATATTAATCTTGTGTATTTTTGTCGCCAAGATCCATAATTGCTTTGTACGAAAAAAACAGTATATTGCTGACGTATTTTAGCATACATGGCCCCTTAACTTTGTTCCTACCTTAGTCTACGTTTATTGATAAGGCGGCATAAGTTTAGTAAATTCATTACTGATAAAACAATTAGATTTGTTAAAAATGGGCTCATAACACACCCTCCATAAAACACTGTAAGCTAACGTTTACAGCATCTTAAAATAAAAAAAAAACGTATATTATTACTAATCTGGCCAAACAAATAAAAAATATAAAGTCCGAGAGCTGAACACATAATTTTAAACATAAATCAACCTCGTAATTTTGAGTCAAAAGCCACATCAGCTCATAAATAATTCAATAATTACCAATACAAATAGTGCATATTAAAACTCGGTAATTATGAAAAACCATTACGTGTTATTACCGACATGTCGACCAGGCCTTAATGCAGCGGATAAAATAATGAAATATCGCCCGTTGGCTATCGACAAAAACAATTTGGACCTTGTAACACGAAGACAAAGGCTATCAAACTAAATTAGACTTACCACATCGTACTCGTATATCTACATGTACATTCATAATTAATCCTATAGGCATTACGCCTAAAATGATAGAAAAAAATCCTAAATTTTTTTTGCTTGTTAGTGTCGGGAGATGGTTTTTATGAAAATAAAACCGGGGAAATTATAAGGGAAATGGGAAAAACTATTTTTTAATCGATACAAACTATTAGTAGCTGATAAGCGCTACAAAGTACGCTTGTTCGCTTTGTAGGTTACATATTTTAGCGATATGGCATGAAATAGAAAAAAATAGACAAATCACTTGATTTACATATAAAATTTTATATGTAAACGGTATAGTTTACCTAGAACCAAATTTACCAACTTGTTTAAATCTTACTAGCTGAGCCGACAGGTATTGTCCTGCTTTAACTATGATATTGATTTTTATTTTCATAGGAACCTTCTTCTAACAACAATTAACCTCTGGTATGCCGCGACTTTAAAGCTGCAGTATAACAGGATTGCGCGTATCCGCGTTCCGGCATGCAAAGGATTAACTTATATAAAAAGAATTACAAAACCCTTATATCCGTACACACGTATTGGTGAGGAGAAACAAGATTTTTTTAAATAATATGGTTAAGTATCACTACATAGTATAAAACAAAGTTGCTTCCACTATGTCCCTTTGTATGCTTAAATTTTTAAACGTGATTGAAGAGGAAGGTTTATATGTATATTTTATACCCGTGCGAAGCAGGGGCGGGCCGCTAGTATATAAATAAAATATAGTAGTCAAAATATTTAATAAAAAAAATATATATTTTTTAGAAAACCATATATGTGACACGTCTATTTATATAATAGTCTTTGCCCATGCCAGGAATATCGATAATTAAACAAAACTGGAGCTATTATTCCTAGAATCGATAAATTCATATTATATTTTTTATCTAGCAAGCGATGAATCTTCTGCATATTAATTAACGGAGCTTTGTATTATTTTATCGAGAAAATAGTTTAACTTTTAAATTTTAAATTTCATTTTTCTGAGATTTATAAAATGTAATTTGAATTTACCGATATTTCAGAAACTTGGAATAAAAATTTAGAATTAAAACTTAGAATTTTTTTTAAAAACTAAAGCAATTTGGATAACTGTTTTGTTTTTTTAAACCTGAAAGCTATTACGACCGCACATTATCATTAAATTATTTTGTTAAATTATAGAAATTGAAATAAACAGGATCAGCAACTGTTCCCGTGTTGGTTTGGGCTCTTTTCTAGAATAGACCATCTGCCTTCCAGCCAGGCAGTTCGTTCAGAAGTTTTATATCATTACATTCAAACAGCTAATAATTATTCAAAGTTATTATCAGTATCGCCTCTGTGGTCTAGCGGCCCGGAGTTGGAATTAAATACTTGAGGTCCCGGGTGCAATCCTCGGATCGGGCAGTCAAAAAACAAGTAGATTTTCAATTTTTTTTGATAAAAATAACGTAGCCCGGGATTGGATTTGTGCCCGGTCAGCGTTAGGCTTGCCACCTATCACATTGTGGGACTTAATGTCTTGTCGTTGGTACCTTGGTTGTGTCTCTGCCAATCCCTTCCAGGATATGAGCGTGAAGATATTTTTTTTTATTTTCAGTAACAAATCAATGATCTTATTACAATCCAACGAAACTTATTTACTACAACGTAAAGTTTACGAATTTCATACTTATAACTTAAGCGAATAGAGTAGGCGTAAATGGTAGGCGGTAGGTTTGCATATGATTGATTAACAAAGACTCGCATCAGTACCATCTATGGTGTCTTAAAAGGATGTTTTTTTTATATTATGAAATAAAAATAGCATATAAGTAATTAAGTCAACTATATGTATAACTAAATTAGACAGATTTAAGCATTCATCGAAAATTAAATTATCACCAGCTCTTGAATTATAAATCTCAACCAGAGGCACGTAATTAGAAAATGTGCTAAAGTAGAGTCGAAAGCAAACGGATCCATTCATTACTAATTTAGGAAGATAGATAGATTTGAGAAGATACAATATAAAAAGGTTTTATAAAATATAGCTGATTGTTATTTTTCTGTTTCCCTATAGACTAAGATATCACGCTTCAAGGACGATCGCAGAAGGCGTATTAATAAAAAAATAAATGGAACACGCAACAGCCAAGATGTGATATGTTGGGATTAAGAATGAACATCAATAAATAAGCTTTCAAAATTCCTCGCACACTAGTACACGAGGCGCGAGGAAAAATTGAAAGAACTCGAATATGTCGCCAGAATATTAAATGGCGAAATACTGAATAATGCAACGGGCAACTCGCGAATGATATAAGAGTGTCGGATAATTGGCAAAGCCATTATAAGCCATTTTTATGAATTAGACGTAATCATTTTCCTCAATTCAATCTGTATATATATCTAAAAAGGCATTTTTTGAACGAGTTTTTACAATACGCCAACAGATGTATATTTTATGAATAATATACTACTGGATATGACAAATGCGTTTATATACAGAGTTTTTGAAAAAATAAAGTTGCTATTATCATTTTAACAGACTTCATAAAGAGTGAGGTTATTCATTCCAATTTATGTTTTTTTCTATGGTTGTTACGTAATGATTTGGCCAATAAGCGAGGTCGTAATTTTTTTTTTGAATGACTAATTTGTTGCTAATCTTACGATTTTTAGAACTTCACCGAACTTTGTGGGCCGAGCAGAGTGCTCAGCCCGAGACATCATTATTTAGATGGATTGGGCTGTTACCTACAACGCCAGCACCAAGGGCTGTCTCCCGGGAGACCGTACCTCGACTTGGTGCTGCGTTCTGGTTACTGGGTGGACTTGGTGGAGGAGTATTTGTGGCTCGTCGCTCGGCGTTAGGCGCCGGGCGCAAGAGAGGTCTTCGTCGCCGAGACCGGCGGCGACGGTGCAGTGTTGTGTTATGATGATGTGAGATTGTCGTGTTCCGGTTTGGAGTTGGGAGAGTAGCGTTTGCCGCGGTTATTGGGTCCGGGGGATCCGATAACACGTGGCGAGGTCTTCTATGATCGGGGGGAGCGGAGGTCGTCATTCGATGTAGTCGTCAAGGTATATGTATATTTCTACATTATCCTATTTAATATTATAAGTTTGTATGTTTGTTACTCCTTAACGCAAAAACTGCTGAACCGATTTTCATGAAATTAAGCACACACATAGAGGGTAACTTGGATTAACACATAGGATAGTTTTTATCCCGAAAAAATGTTACTGTGGGACCATTGACTAAGCGGGCAATGCCGCGGGCAACAGCTAGTTAATAATAACTCACAAACTAATAGTCGAATAGCGAAATTTATATGGGTGTAATAAAGTTTTACTTTGTTTAAAATAATTACTTTTTAGTTATGAATTCCTCAATCGTGGCGACAGCAGCAACCAGCAGAAGGCTGACTTAAATATATTAGATTTAAAGCCATCCACTGTGCTACTATATAGGGACTATTTTTACATACGAGTATTTATATATATAAATATAATCCTCATTTTTCGTGGTCATCGCAACATCGCAAGCGGATGGACCGATTTTGTTGTTAATTATCGTCAGGAGAAGGATCATATCAACAAAAAACCCTGATAAAATTCCAGAAAAAGTACCAAAAAGAATATTTAAATTTTTCTTTAGACTGTTAGTAATGTTAAACGATACGAAGTTCGCTGGGTCGGTTAGTATATTAATGAAATAGAATTTCATTGTTACATACAACTAACCAAGTCTTCTAACTCTAAATATATTTTTTATTCTTTGTTTTTATTAAAAAAATAAACGAATACTTTCTGAATTGCCTGAGCATGGAATAAAACCTGAGACCTCACTTGTTCAAGCTAAACCACTGAGGTGATGTTTGACGATTTCTTTAATATATGCGTTGCACATATTACTGGCTTTTAAGACAATTGAACTATAAATAAGATTAAGATACCTTTAAAATACAGACATTTGAAGACTAAGATAACTTGAATTGTCTGAACGTATATCAACCTATAAAAAAGTAATATAAAACAAGGAAACCTGTTTAGTTCACAACCATTGTTCTGTAATAGGGTTGTCACTAAGACACATTAGCATTTTTCCTTCGCTTCTCATAAAAATCGCAATTTAATTTTTGAACGTCTTTTAATTAAACATAGTCTATGTATACTTACTTTAATAAAAAAAACACTACGAAGTACCTACTGCTCGTATATTTTTTTAAGCTAGTATAAAAAATATTGACGTTATCACTTGGTAGACTGCCGTGCATCAGCCCGGATAGGAATCCTGCGCCTTACCTATTCCTGCCGCCATATTGACTCTGTCATATTCTGGTCTGGAGGGTATGGTAGACTTGCACAATAGGAATAATATCTTAATATAGTGTCTATAGGCCACGGTTGTCTCTTACCATCAGGAGAGCTTTCTACTTGTTCGTTGACTTATCACATAAAAAAGACCATAGAGGTGTTTGTTCCATAATTTCATGCAACGACTTTTGGACTGACGATAATATACTGATGGACCAACTTATTATAAATAAATTGTAATAACATATTTTTTATTGTAAAAAACAACAGTGTTTCCAAGTAGTAATATACAAATTTCAAAAAAAGTATCTTCACGCCCATATCCCCGAAACGGTAGGCAGAACCACAATTAGGGCACCCTCGACTAGTCAATGACGCTAAGTCCTTAAAAAAATTTTAGGAAATAACGTCAATAACATACTAATTACAACTACTAAACCAAGAACAAGTAGCATTTTTTAACAAGGGCGTAGAGCTTGTCAAAATGCTTGTAGAGTTAGGGTATGTAAAGCTAGAAGCTATGCTCTACCTGGAATCCAATAACTTTTGCATGGTGCAAGCCAAATGACACCTTAACATTTCACATAAATTACGATTAAGTATACAATTTAGAGCATTTTATTATTTGTAAATTGGATTTTTCCCAAGAAAAAAAAATAGAAAACAGATAGTTTCAATTTTGTAATAAAAAATATCAGTGCCCGGGATTGGATATGTGCCAGGTTGGCAATAGGCTTACCACCTATCACAATGTGGAACTTAATGTCTTCGGCTAGTCGTGGTTACCCTAGGTGTGCCTTTGCCTTCCTCTTCAGGAATATGGGCGTGAAGATACTTTTTTTTACATTTACAGTGTACATCTGACTACCTATTTCTTGTGTTTTTTTCTTTCTATCTAAGCTACCTGTAAGACATTTCTTCATTTCAGGGAAACGTTCGCCTTTTGTACTGTGTCATATTAATATATTGTTTAGTATTTTCTTATTCTTATTTTACGTATAAGTATATAAAGACTAGAAGTAAAAAAAAGCATTGCTATTCTGTGGCTGGGATGTAAAACCTCATGCGTAAGTGTATCAGGTACTCTACTATCCGGACCAAAACATGATAGTATACCAAGACATGGCATGATATCTATGGCAGCTGGAGTAAGTCAGATGGCGGATCCTTTACCCAGGTAAGTTTCTACACAGAAACCGGTGATCTTGTTAGTAATGACCCAGGTCCTATTTACACACCTCATAAGCTTTCAGACAGACAGGTAAATGGTAGATGGTTCAGGGTATTAGGATAAAAATTAGAAAATAGTATTAAATAAATATCATTTTTTATTTTATGTACATTGCTAAAGCTATGAATAAAAAAACTTGGAAAGTGATAACCCTATTTCGTAATCTAATACGAGACTCGTTCGTTACAAACGATATCGAATGCGTATTCGATACAAACGACAAAGGCTTTTACGATATACTTGTACAAGTTGTTACTCTATTTTCGCTATTTTACGCTTAGAAGTGTTTTACAAGAGTATAAAAGGTTTGAATACGTTCAATGTTACTTATTAGTAAATTGACACATAGCATTGGCGTAAAAACGAATAAGTTTGTTTAAGATTTGTTTTTTACGTTACTAGTCATACAATGAGCTAGATGGCAAAAATAGTGCCAACCGAAAACATAGCATATCTCGAGTAACATTATTTTCCTAAAACAATTAAGAAATCACATTCCAGCTTGCCCGACTCAGAAATCTAACCCTAACCCTTAATTAGTAAACGCCAAAACGCTCCCTCAACACTTTAGAGGCTAAGCTAAAAGTCATTAAAATATCACATTAGATTATAAAGGCCTCAAGTCAGTAACTCACTTTTACTACCTCATTTGTTTCTTACCAAAAATCCGTCTGTCTATGTTCCTTTCAATGTATATTGAAAAAGCTAGCGAATAAACGTTTAAGCCCTACAAAAACAGTTCTTACAACATGCAAAGGCAAGATTACTTGGTAAACTCGTATTAGTATATTCAATCGATGATTAGCAAAAGAAAAATTAAGTTCACACTTATTATTATGAAAATAATATGCAACATAGTAATCATTAGGTTTTTAGCAAATTGTCCGCTCGCCTAGAGTAGCAAGAACAATATCTTATCTTTTACAAGAGATCGTGTACTTCAATTAAGTAAAAGTAGTACTAAATAGTTACGACACAAAAGAGGCTTCCAATACCTAAAGTGTGAATAAAAAGAGCATTATTCCCCTACGAACGTGTAAACGAGCCTTCCTATCTCTAATGGACCATGTGCATTTTATTACGCGAAATTGCATTCCCTAAATGAAAATTCCAGAGTTTTTTACGATGCGATCTTTAGAAGACCGTGGATTGTTTTTTATGTATTAAAATAAATTATCTGCATGTATCTTCATGCCCATACCCCCGAAGCGGTAGGCAGAGGCACAACCAGGGCACCCACGACTAGCCGAATGTATATGAAGATAGGTGGGTCTTAGTGGCTAGTATGCAGTATATCATAAAGTTAAAAATGATCAATAGCCTCCGATAAATCCTATCCGTAACGTAACTAAGAGCAAGCTTTCAAACAAAAAAAATGCATCAAAATCTGTCCATTGGCTTAGAAGTTATGACACTACAGACATACGCAAATACAAACATTAACACATTGCTTTTTCCACCAGGGAAAGTTAAGCGCAATGTCAATTTCTTCGAGTTATTACAACAATTTAGTTAAAACGATTGATTAGATAATTTTATTAAAAAACTAGTCGACTCAACGAAGTTCATATCGTTTAACATTAACAACTTCTAACAGTTTGTATGAATTAAAGCACCGTTTTTTCATTTTTTTTGCAATTTTTGCGGTATTTTTTTTCATAAGAAGCTTTTTCTAACAATAACTAACACCTTAAAAAAGAATTAACAAAAATGTTCCACCCGTTCATGCGTAAATCGATGACCACAAGAAATGGGAATTAATTTTTATATACATATACACTAGCTGACCTGGCGAACTTCGTACCGCTTGGCATTGATAGCTACTGATAGTCTGTATAGGAAAAATTAAAACGTTATTTTTTTATACTCCCTGCAATTTCCCCAATTTCATCTTCTTATGAACCTTCTCCTAACTACGACTAACGTGGTCAACGTTCGTTAATTCGTTTTTTGTTGTGTTCGTTCCCCGACCCCGTTCGCGCGTGTTGCGATGACAACGCAAAATGAGGATTCATTTTTATGTATATAGATAACAGAGTTGACTTTTTGTTGAAACTAAAAGTTACTTACAAACCATTAAATATTTACACAACAATGACAACGCAAAATGAGGATTCATTTTTATGCATATAGATAACAGAGTTGACTTTTTGTTAAAACTAAAAGTTACTTACAAACCATTAAATATTTACACAACAATGACAACGCAAAATGAGGATTCATTTTTATGTATAAAGATAACAGAGTTGACTTTTTGTTAAAACTAAAAGTTACTTACAAACCATTAAATATTTACACAACAATGACAACGCAAAATGAGGATTAATTTTTATGTATATAGATAACAGAGATGACTTTTTGTTAAAACTAAAAGTTACTTACAAACCATTAAATATTTACACAATTACTCGGAACACTTCCTGGGTTTTCACATGTAATTAACTTTTTACACAACGACGCGCTCCGAACAGATAACTTTAAACTGGATAATGATAGGGCATGTGCGGAACAAATAAGAGGAGTGTGCGAAGGAGATTACCCTGGCTTTTGTTTTAATTACAATCGATTTTGTTCACAGGCAAGGGGTTTGTATTGAAAGTAATAAGGGGATAAAAAATTATGTATTTTGATTTTAATGTTTTTTTGGAGCCAACATGTTATTTTTTTGGATTTAAATGCAGTTACATTTGCAAAATAAAATCTCTTTTATACTATGACTACGGTAATACAGTATTTAGTTCCATAAGAATGGGCGAAAACGCTTTTATACCTACGCGTGTCGCGTTTGGTATGGACACATTATACCATTAAGTAATTAGAGCTGTTGATTTTTACGAACTTATACTAGTTGCTACCACAGTAATGTAATATACAGAATTCTATCTTCAAATAAATAGACGGAAACGAGTTTACGTCTACGCCTCTCGTATGTCTGGAATGGCAAGCACTTGGTACTTACGTGGTACATCATTCGCGGTTGTGTTGTCGTGACGAATGTTAATGTTTTTAAAACTTTGTAACCATTTAGTAAGGTAAGCGTAAGGATTAGGTAAGCGTGCAATTTATGAAAGTCATTTTGTAAAAACAAGTCCAAGCATTTACTAATTATGGCAAATCAGAATTACATTACATTATCGTGTGGCTATATCATGGTGTTTTTGAGCTTCGCTTGAGCTTGAGCTTTTGAGAATTTGGTACTCAAAAAGTAAAACACTAGAAGCATTATTATTAAAGACATACACTTCAAACGATTTTTTCTTAAAAATACATATCACAAAACTAGACAAAAATTCAAATAGGGACATATAATTATAATACCCAAGGCACGTAGCCCTACCGCGTGTGGGCGGCCCTGTCGCACTGTACGGCTGTAGGTGTTTAATTTATAAACACGGCCGAGCTAAGCTACTGTATATTACATTACTGTGCTATTACTAAAATATACTTCTATAAAATATACTAAGTATTATAGTTCTTAAGACAATCGAAAGTTATGGGCACTAAAAATATGATTGTTAGTATTACATAGAATTATGCAAAAGTCAGAAGATAATAAAAAAAAACCAATTAACAAATTATCTTCAATAGAAATATGCTAGTTACATAGTTATGCAGCGGAATCGATTGGCTCATATCGTGAAAAATATTACATCTAAATTGTAAAAATGTCAAGTCAATGTAATAAAAATTACTCGAAATGTTTTCTTGATTTTATACGTAATTAATTTTTATAACAAAACGTCGCGCTTGGAGCAAATAACTTTAAAGTGGATAAAGATAAGGCATGTGTGGAACAAATTAGTGTTTGCCAAGGAGATTACTCTGGCTTCTGTTTTAATTACATTGATTTTGAAATAGTAATTTTACAATTCTGGTTTGGAGGGTCCAGATCGGAATGTAACAGTATCATTATGGCGGTCGAAATAGGTAAGGCAGTTGATACCAACCGGGGAAAGTCGCTGCAAAATACTTTTCCACTTGTGGTCTTGTAGGTAATGGCGCATGTAAGATATGCTCACCTATTAATGAGCTGCATGAGGTACTTTTGTACCTTTAACTTCATTTTGTAATTCTTCAATTTCCTATCTTTCCTGGTTGTCTGGGAGAGACTGCTTTAAGCGATGAGACCATAATTTCTACATTTTTGTGATATTCTTGTTTAATATCTTGTACGTTTCTGTTAATGTTACACATTAAAAAATAAATCTACATCTGTGAAATCCTGGGAATCGTGTATTCCCAAGATGTCCTATTTCCAGAACGAGATGCAGGTCGACATTCGACTTAATCCTCTGACCTAGAAACCTGAATCACCGTCAATTAGGAAGCTGTTCAATATTAACAGTAACAAGTATACAGTAAGTTTAACCCAGCTGAGCTTAATACAAGTTGTGATTATATTTGGGAGGCCGTGAGGATATTTACGGTAGAAATGTTGGCACACAACCAAGATGCCTAATTCAACAACACTAATGTTCCAACAGTTTTGAATTTATAATAAACTAAACCCTTAGTCTTAGGTTTATTTAGGTTTAGATTTGTTGCAAGAGTTTTGGCGCCATCGAGAGTAAATATGGTCGTAGTTTCTTCGTAATTGTGAATTTCGTGATTATATTTTTGTGGCATTTTGTACAATTTCGTTTAGTCAAAGCACATAAATAAAATAACTATGAAAAAATATATAAGTATTATTAAATGAGGCCACACCGCTTTACTCAAAACCCTGACATGACTTTCTTTGACGACTTATGTTTATTTTTTTTTTAGTTTGTTAAATCTAAACTTAATGCAAAATACAACTTGACTAATGGCAAATGCTAATGCTAATGCCAAAAACTAAAAAAAGAAAAGAAAGTAGTTATGTGCAGCAACTTTTCCAGATATGGATCCACGGCCTTATAGCCTGTCCACAAAGAGAGTTTACGCGGGTAGTCACCCGCGCGTAACAATTTAGGGCATGTCCACAAAGGGTGTTTTACGCGTGTAGCGACTCTCTTATTCTACTTTATTAATAAAAAGTTCCGTATTGAAGTTATTACACCCCATTTTGCATTAAATACGTCTTCACGTCATGGACACAGCAGCAATGACGCTCGAGTATCTCGACTATGTGCGGACTACACGCGAATCGTTTGTCACGCTCATGCAGGCAGTATATGTACGAATCAGAAAACGCGATGCAGCTTTGGATGATTTTTGTGTAGCACAAGTATTGCGACTACGCGCCTAAGTCTATGCGCGTAAAACGCTCTTTGTAGACAGGGTTTTAGGGTTAGCCCATATCTGTCAGCCCAGCAAGTCATGTTTTGGAGTTGGACATTATCCGGAATTGGATAATTGCTCTGAAGAGTGAGTAGTATCTTCGACTAATCCTGGATTTCTTTTTGTACCCTGTCTACTGGTTCGGGGAAAGGGGCGTTAATATACTTACTTCATAACTTCATAACACACATATTCTGCTAAATAAATAATTCCGATTCATAAAATAATCTAAACGTACTGTAGTACTGCTCAGAAACGAATTCAATTTCAATATCGTTTAAAGGACGTTTTCAATAAATTATCTACAGAAAGAGATATGCGCACTAGAATTTAGTTTCTTAAATACTTTTGATAGTTATTAAACAATAACAGTAGTCCTATCTCTTGTCTAAGACAGAATATTGAAATCGGTCACAAGTCAACAATTAACAACGTATTATTAGTTGTAACGTGGTATATAACTGAAATAGCGCTTAACACATTGCCATAAAATTTATCGTCCCAGATAGGGTTAGGACTTTTATTAAATAAAAAACAATAACTCTCAGTTGAAATGCTGTATAAAAATTTATAAGTAATATAAAGGAGTCAACATGCACGTCGAATTCAGAATCTCCTCCGTTTTATCTTCTGTTGGAAATAGACAAACCTTATTACAATATAAGGTTCCTTACATTTGGCAAAGAGCATCTTGCAAAATCTTGGCATGTTTTCGATGTCCATATCATTTTTTAAACTCAGTTTCTACGAAGTTTATGTTACAATAAATCTCAAAGAACATTTCCTGGCAAGCAAAGCTGTAGTTAAAACAATTTCAAATTATTCCAGTTCGGTTTATAGAAATTGTTCAAACAGAGCATAACCAACTTCGGATATTCCTATATGTTTTGCTTTTGTATGTCTGCTATTTAATTTATAGCATCTAAGTATAGTTTAATTTTATCACTAGCTGTTGCCTGCGACTTTGTCCACATGTTGAAGTTACTTTTAGAGGCTAGTAATAGGATCGAAAGATTTTATAGCAGTAAATGTGATTCATGTGGTCCAGGCATTGTAGCCTACTAGCTAGCTTATGCTACTGCTACTTAAAATTTAAACTGCTACGTAAAAAGTAAACAAACAATCAGACTACATACATTTCAATAATTGGCGACAACATACAATTGTTTTTATGTAGGCCGTAACTAGACATCAATAAACGTAACTTAAATAAATTTCTCTAAGTCGATATAGAAGTTTTACTTCAAAAACAAATAACAACTAAGTACCTAATACTTATTTCTATTCATTATTTTTTTTCTGACACTATCCTGTATTTAAAATTAATGTTCACTGTAAGAAAACAAATGTACTTTATAGGGTTTTAGTCAGTAGAAAGTTGCGAATTTAATTCCTAACGTTTTTTCTTTACAAAATATTGCTATACTGAACCACGCCTTTGCCAGTGACAAAATCGATACCGAAAGAGCAAATAGCTTGGCTCATTCGACATTTTGCTTCATATTACCGCAACCCAGATTATGGAACGTCGAGAGTTTATGGCAAATGCCAATTTATTCAACTCAGTGGAAGCGAATTTTCATGCTTGGATTTTGGTAACAGGTTATGGTCAAATATTGATAAATGTCGAAATAATGATAAAGAATATTGAAATTAATTTTCACTCAATTATTTCTACACACTTTTTCGTAGTATAACACTTGTACTCATCCACTACTTGATCCATCCACTGGAAGAGTATTTTACTACGAAAAAGTGTTATGCAATGAAATTCCACCAAGTGCCGACGATAGCAAGTATAGATCTTCTAAATTATTTCTATTTTTATAATATTGGGAGACAAACAAGCAAACAGATTTCCTCATGGTAAGAAATTCAAGCCGCCTATAGACACCAAAAATGGTAAAGTTGCGTTGCAAACTGGGGCCGGGATATTAGGCCTCGAGCAAAAGTAAGTTTACCGGCTACCTTATCCTTCGATCCGAAACACGTTAACGACAAGCACTGACGTTATGTCGGCAGGAATAGGTAAGGCGGTGTTACCAATCCATTCGAGTCGCTTCGAAACTCTACCATCTAGTCAGATGTCACGGTGTTAGTGTAAGTCCCTACTAAAAACTGGACCATTGTTTTACACGATGGTTAGAAGGAATGGAAAAATGTGTAAATAGTAAGGACTAGCTTTCCGTCCGCGGCTTTGCCCGCGTGGATTTCTCAAAGGAGCATTTAATCGGGATAAAAATTATTCTGTCACCCAAGTCAGCTTATATCTGTATACCAAATTTTATCGATTTCCGTTCAGCAGTTTCAATTTTAAGCAATAAATTAATCACAAACATTTTATCTAGTCCTATTTATTAGAATCCAGAAACTTTCAGTATGACCGAAATTATGGTACTCATAAGGGTTCTTAAAAGTGTAATTAAGTACGTCTATTGTAAAATTTGGAAAAGTCGGGTTTTACGTTTTTTGATTATGGGCTTGTTTTGGCAAAAGCTTTGTACTGTTATGTCCTACAAAAATGTAAGGATTTTTCTTTATTAGCGCCCTTTGAGCATATGAAGAAAAATAGAGAAAATATACTTTACTTGTTTTGAGAGTAGACTTCAAATGAATATTTAAAAAAAGGGTTGATCGCACATTAATAGTTGTGAATTCTGTACATTAAAGATTTATTAAAAAAGATGGGTTGCACTCCGGGAGTGCCGGCAAAAGTGAAAACTTGAATATTAACGTTGTGCAGTTTTGACATTTTGAAATGGTTAGGGAATAATTTTCCACGAATTCCTTTAATTATCAGTATGAAAGTACTATCATAATATAAAAATATTATTATATATAAAAGTATTATCTGTATAACGAACATTGGTCGTCTACACATAAAGTTTATTTTCAAGATGGAAGAAATAGAACAATGTCTGTTGACAATATGCGTATCTGCTTTCATGTTGCTAAGGAATACAAAAACAGCAATAAATCTACGTTTTATCTTAGATCTCGCGCCGTCTTATTCGCGCATGCGCCCTGCGCCGTCTTACGTTCTGACGATCTGACGCGAATTTAAAAGTTTTTACCCATTCTAAAAAACGTGCGCAACGCCGCTAAAGAAGTTTTCACTTCAAAAATAGGTGCCGGTGCCTAAAAAGGGGCAGAAGGTTTAGGTTTTTTGTCTGTCTGTCCGACCACCCGAATTCCAGTCGATTCGGGTGGTTGGTACAAAATTTTTTCTCGTACCCTACGTTCCAAGAAACGTTGTAAGACACGTTTTATCCCACTTACTAAAGGGGTTTCCGCTGGAAAAAGGTAACAATAATCTGACATCTCACCTCAGGTTGGCAACGCACTATTATCACCTCTGATGTCTCTAGGCGGAGTGAATTTCTCACCATCAGAAAATCCGTCGGCTTGTTTGCCTTGCAATACAATTAAAAAACTCAAAATAAATAAAAGTTGCTAAAAGTTTAACCCGATTTTGTAAATCAATCTTGAGACTTAGGATTTGCGAGTTTAAGCGACATTTGAAATTGCCTTAAATATTCGTTTTACCATGAGTATGACATCATCGATTTTTAGAGACAAATTGGTTGAGTTATTCAGCATTTTGTTCCACAATGCCGTTATACTGATTTAATGACGCCGAATAGCACTTATGGCAACACTGTGGAAGCGAAAACTGTCCTTGTAATCGACATTTTAGAATTACGAGGGTTACCAGCGAGATTAAAAAGGAAAAAGATATATCGCTTCATTTTTGGACGGGCTGTTTCCCCGCGACTTTGTATAAATATTGAAGAAGAATATTTTAATAAGAAGATTATACTTTTTATTTCATATATGTTTAATTCAGATTACTGCAAAAATAGAACTTACTGTGAGTTTTTGAAGATGTTTCCAAAAAAAAAAGGTTCTCAATTCTAGTACGTACGAGTATACTATTTGATTTTTTAGTTTTATTTAGGTTTTTGAACGTTACTTAATAATGTGTTGTTTTTTTTTTCAAATATGAGACTATACCTATTGTTTTTTTGCAGGCATACTGCGTTTAAATAACTAATTAAAATGCCTTTTTTTACATTAATAGGTATATTTCCCACGTTTCAGATTTTTCGCCTTTGCACGGAAGCCTTTTCAGATATCCAGATAAAAGTTGTCCTTGGAAGTTTCCTTGGAAGTATAGTTATATTTTTATGCCAAATTCCGTCACAATTGACTCAGACGTTGAGGCGTAACTGCTGGAAAGATAAACCAACACAATTTAATGTTTATGATGTTATAATGAGTGTTTGCAGAATTTTTGTATTTAAAAGTAGATGCTACATGTGATTTACCCGCGTCTTAAAATTGTTAAGCTCTCCCGCGAAACCACGTTTAGCTATCAGAAAAAATTAAATGACATAACATACAATGCAATCTATATATATATACTCGTATATGTAAGAATGTGGTGTTAGTTACACTATTTATAACTCAAGAACAGCTGAACCGATTAGGCTGAAAATTGGTGGGGAGGTAGCCTAGAACCGGGAGAAGGACATAGGATACTTTCTATCTTATTCGATTGTGAGGAAACTCGGAAAACCAATATTTTAATTTTTCCATACAAATTGAACGGACAAAACGATGTTCGCGGGAACAGCTAGTAAAATATATTTATTTCACTTTAAGCTCTTACAAAGATTTTTATGACGCGTCTTTATAACTCAAAAAAATATATTACATACATAATTTGTAGAAATGTATGAGGGGCAATTAATGCTAGGCATGTCTGTCTTCTAAATATTTTTAAATTTTTTAACCCTTACCACACAACCTAAATTAAATATAAAAAAATATTTTTTTTATGATATTGGAAGGCAAACAAGCAGACGGATTTTTTGACGGTAAGAAATTCCCGCCGCCTTGAGACACCAACGGTGGTAATAATGCGTTGCCAACCTGAGGCCGGGATGTTAGGCCTCGAGCAAAATTTAGTTAGTAGGCTACACTACCCTCTGAACCTAAGCACGTCATGACGTTATGGCGGCAGTAATAGGCAAGGTGGTGGTACCAATCCGGGTGAGTCGCTGCAAAACTTTACTACCTAGTGAGATTTTACGGTGCTAGTGACGGTAAGCCTATGCTCGCCTTTTACGAGCTGCCTGGCACATGAAGGCAGATGGTCTATTCTGCAAAGGAGCCCGGACCAACACGGGGAGAAAATGGTAAATGATAAAATTGTATTAAATGGTAAGTCTTTAATATGCTGAAAGAATAACTAACTCTGTGGAGAGGAGACATATGGACAGCTAAATTATTTTTATATAAATTTTTGACCCTTTTCTCCATACATAAAAAAGTATACCATTATATCGCTGCGTAGCGACTTCAAAGAAGGAACATACTTGCACATTTGTTATGTTATAATTTATAGATAATTGGCTATTCCTATATACTCGTAGTTTGCTTAGTTTAAAGTTATAAATATTAGTCCAGAGACAAAAAACTAATATTACACAATATTTCATTTAATCTGGGGATATCTTCAAATATTTCTGCTTACGACATGGCTGGATCCTTTTAATTATCCACATTCCGGGTGGACAAATTGGGTGGGCATGCTCCAAGCCGGATATTAATTTTGATACATTGTTCCTGACCGGCTTCTGGACCTTTACAATTATTTTCGCTTCAAGAGATCTATTATAAACGCTCTATCCTCAGGCATGTCTGAATTGAGTTTACAAGTATTGATGTGTTTTCGTACGAACATGTTTTAAACGCGACTTCATTCACTTTGAACTTATTAAGTTTTTTGTCAGAATCCTAGTCTTGACAGAATGAAAATCATGACCGCATTCCTTACAGTGAGATCCGACAAAAAATGGGGTTCAAGGAAAGTGTAGATGTCGAATTGAGAAAATACATGTTCTGCTGGTACAGTTCTGTGGAAAAATTGAAAGACAAAATATTGAAAAAGCAGATATACAACACGATATGGATGGATGTAAGTACCCGGGGAGACCTAGGTTGACATTCCACGATCAGATCACTTGGGTTTAATCCGAGGTTGGTGTCTTCGAAACGGGCGTATTTGGTTTAAAAAGAGGAAGCCAGGCAGGTCTGCAAGGATCGTGAGATTTTTCACTCGATACTCTCTGCCTACGTCGTAAGGGACTTGGCGTGAATATATGTAATCCTAATATTGTTGGATTGTTATTTTTTATTTTATGGTATTAGGTATACAACTGACAAGCATACAGATTTCCTGATGATAAGAGACAACCGTGGCCATATACCATAGATGTTGTAGGTGCGTCGCTGCCTAGTCAAGGTGTTAGGCCGATTTTTTTGAATTTTTTTCAGGGTTATTGAAAGTTTACTCGCTGAGCCGGCAAACGTTATTCTACACTAACTATGAATATACAGTTTGTAATGATATGAAATTAAATGCTTTGTATAACTATAAAATTTTGTTTCTTTGTTAGTAATCTTCTTCTGATAATGAAAAAACAACCCCTACAACACAATAATCAAAAACGAGGAAGAATCAAAATTTAAAAGAAGTTTTTTATGGTATCGGTTATTGTCAGGAGAAGGTTACTATGAAAAAAAAAATATTTTATTTTATCATAATTTATCTAGTAATATTTTTTTATAATTGGAAATTATTTGTATAAAAATTCTTTAAAAACAAGGAAGAGACACAAAACACATACAAGTCAGTTTCCAAAACCGGGAGCTACCGACCGTTTGAACAATTCCCCAAACAGTCCATTGAGATATGTCTTAGATAAAAATTATTTATAGAGTGTCTTATTTTACAAATCCAATTTCCGCATGAATACACGGGCTGGTTGTAAATAACAAAGCTTTGTCGGGATCGCGCACCGATACATTATGCAGACCACGCTTCGTTGCGCAGCGCAATGAGCTCAGTAAATATATCAGACATCTAAAACATCGCTTTTACACTTCCCAACATTTTTGGCTGTGTAGATCATCGCCCAAAAATATATTTTTCATTCCAAAAACTTTTACAAATTGTTTAAAAACGGTTGTCATGTTCGATGAAACATTTTTAATCGATGCCAAAAAGCTCTTCAAGCTCAAAAAAGATTAGAAGCTTCATTAGTCGAGGGTTAGCGTTCAAGCCAACCGCGAGGCTCGAGTTCGATTCCCGACGGGGGCGGGCATTTGTGTTATGAATATTTAAATGTCTGCAATTTCGGGTCAGGGTGTTTACTGAAGGGTTTTAAACCTTAGTTAGGCTTAGTCGACCGCTGCCATTTTGTGTTTTTTTCAAAATGGCGGCTTACGATAATTCCAACAAACAAAGATAGGGGATACTTGTACAAACAAAAAATTATCAGAGTCTACATATCCTAAAGCGTCACGTTACAGAGTAATATACAATAAAAGATCGATGGTAAGTACTTCAATTACCTTGTAGAAACAATGTATTGATTTGAACGCCTCTAAGCACAACATAGTTGGCCGTGGCTAGTTACCACTCTAACGACAAAGACCTACCGTCAAGCGATTTAGTGTTTCGTTACGAGGTCGTTTAGAAACAGTCAGGCACGTAATCGCTATCCCTTTCCAAGTTAGCCCGCCTCTATCCTAGACTACATTAACACTAACCATCAGGTGAGATAGTGGTCAAAGGTAAACTTGTAAACGATTAATATATATATATATACTCTGTATCCCCAATGGATTTCTTTCTATGGGGATACCTAAAAAGTAAAGTTTTCAACAGTAATCCGGCGTCTCTTGATGAACATTTCACGAAACACTTGTGAGGCCGTCATTGAAAATTTTCGCTCCAGATTGCAGCAGTGTCAAAATAGTGTAGGACAGCCTTTCCCAAAGTGGGCGATAACGCCCCCTTGTGGGCGCTGGAAGCCTAGAGGGGGGCGGTATAAATCTTGAAAAAAATGTTTTTTTAAACTAGGCGCAACAAATATGTTATTGAGGTTATTGACAAGAAAAAAACGAGGGGGGGGGCGCTACAAAACAACTGATTTTCAAAGTGGGCGTTACATGAAATAAGTTTGGGAACCTCTGGTGTAGGATCACATATGGACGATGTGATTTTTAAAAAATGAAATCCCCACTTGCGTATTTTTTAAATTAATAAACATATTTCATCTTACTAAATTAGTTTCTTTTAAATCATCGTTTCAAATTTAAACGGACTTTTGGTCCAGCCTGTATATATATTATATAAATGGAAAATAAATGTATACAATCAATGTTCACAACGTCGCGGTCGTATCAATATCGTAATTAAAAAACGTTAACCAACTTTATTCACCGAATATTTATCTAAAATGGCAAAAACATAATATTAATTAACTATCATGGTTACAAAAACACAACTTTGAATATAATTTTGTTGATTTGGGCCAAATTCTCAACATCGTTTTGTTTTGGAAATAACTTTGTAATGTGACGCTTTAAAATATATTAATTCTAACACTTTTTTTTTCAAATGTCCAATACCCATATTTGTAAGAATTATTGTGCGTCACCATTTTGAAAAAGAAAACACAAAATGGCGGCTGGGCACAAAGCCAGGCTTCATACAAAAAAGTTCAATCCCCTTTATTCTGGTACCTATTTTAGTATTTCTATGAATTCGTTGACTAACACTAATAACAAAATCACAAAATTTGCTTACTTTAAAGTTACATTTTCTACGTTGTTTAGATTAGGCGGTGAATCCAGCCTTAATGTCTTCGGCTAGACGTGGTTGTATCTTTGCCTACCTCTTCAAGGATAAGGGCGTAAAGATATATTTTTTTAGTTCAGATTATAAATACGACTGTATGTTTATTACACGATTGCCAAATCAATAACGACAAAATTTAACGGCTGTTTTTAATAAACGTAGGTCATCATTTGGAAATCATCCCACAAAAAATGATAACTAATGCTTATCATTTTTGAGTAATATAATGGCGTTTTTTTTTGTAACAAATAATTCCTGCCGCCATAGCGTCATTACGTGTTCCGGTTCGGAGGGTAAGGTAGCCGGTAAACTTACTTTTGCTAACCTAACATCCCGGCCTCAGGTTGGCAACGCAACATTACCACCTTTGGTGTCTCTAGGCGGCGTGAATTTCTTCCCATCAGGAAATCCGTCTGCTTATTTGCCTTGCCAGTTCAAAAATTTAAACGGTCATAAAACATCCTTTCCCTGAAATTTTTCATTGACTACACTACATAGTTCTCACAACAGTTCAAAACTTTCGAGTGGTTGAACTGGCTTAATAAATTAATTTCTGTTGGAGTACTTCGATTGGAATTTTGAACAATGGAAGCAGGATGGATCGATAGGTTCCTTTATGTTCCTCTGGAATTCAGGACTCGAAAATATGTGGAGCTATGTTGTTAGTAATGGCCAGGATGATTTCTAATATCAAATTGTATGAGAAACGACTTGATATTGAAGATATTTTATTTTAGCACTTTCCCTGTGCTTGGGTTAAATTTATTTATTATTTATTTAAATTTCATGCACTATAGCGCACAAAGGTGGACTTAATGCTACATGGCATTATCTACCAGTCAACCTAACTTTATTTGAAAGAATAATTAAATGGGGTGCACAGAAAAAAAATCTATAAATTTCACTTGAATCCGCAGTAGCTCAAATGGTTAGACCACTCATCGGCTTGAGACGAAAGATTATAGGTTCAAATCCTGCCTGGGGTGAATTTTCTTCTTTTTAAAAATTTATAAAAAAATAACCCAAGCAGAGGGCAAGTGCTAAAATAAAAATATCTTGAGATAAACGAAAGTTATGACTATTATAAATATGAATTTTATCTGTGACGATGAACTCGTTTAGTAGGTACTCAGAACTGTGTATTTATAGGACATAACTACCCGTGTTAACGGGTCAGACCTCAGTAGCTGAAATAGAGCATTCGTCGGCTTGAGACGAAAGGTTACTGGTTCAAATCCTGTCTTGGGTGAAATTTTTTCTTTCTTTAAAATTTATTGATATTGAAAATATTTTTTACTTAAAATAAAATGTGATATGTGTGACAGTTAACGATACTACTCGTATTACTAAGCATAGATATTATTAAATAGATATCAGTATTAATAGCTAGCCTCACGAATTACGAGGCAGCCAATCTATCTAATCTATCGCCTCTGTGGTGTAGCGGTCCGGTGTAACACTTAAATTTATGAGCTCCTAAGTTAGATCCTGAGTTTAGCATTAAAAAGAAAATGATTTTTTAAACATTTCTAATAAGAAACAACGTTACCGGATTTGGATATGTGCCTGGTTGACAATATTTTTGCCACCTATCACACTGTGGGACTTAGTGTCTTCGGCTACTCGTGGGTACTCTGGTTTTTTTATATATTTTATTAAAAAACTAGTATTATTTACAATATTTAAGCTTACAGTTGTGTCACCACTAATACAGAAGTTTCAGAGGAATCCTGGGATATACAAACACACTAATCCAGAGTTTAGCATTTACAGTAACGCAGAGGAAATTAGGTACGAAAGACACACACCAAGAACACATCTATTAAACACATTACAAAAAAAGGAGAAAAATATTTACATACAACTTGACTACATCAGAAACTTGTATATCAAATATCAAAAAAATGAGAAACAAAATAAAAGAAATAATAAACTCAGTATTCCAAAAATGACAAACTCGGTATACTCTGTTAAAATGTAACACACATGTTCTACACCAAGTTTTGAAATGTATTATTATTCATCCAAAATGGAACAAACTCAGTACGTTTACTTTATTAAACACCTTATTGTGTACAAACCTTCTCTTTGACACTAAGTTTTAGATAAAATCTTGAGCTACCTACCTTACTATCGAAATTTTTTTGGGGATCCAGAAACGCGAATGAACAATAATAGATCAATATATTTTTTATGTTCTTTGACAGCGAGGAGGCAAGTGACTTCTATTGGCAATAAACTAGTCGCCTATTATCTTAGGCCACATGTTAAAGTCTACTAGTAACCATTCCTCTATTACTTTCACTATCCAGCATGGAACATTAATTACGGAATAGAATGAAAAATAATTCTATTTAAAATTGCTTATTTCAATTAAAATCCTTGACCGACGTCATTATGACCCAATAACGAATTAAAAAATATCTTATTGTGTTCATGGTATTGACAAAAAGCGTAGACATCGTTAGTCGTCGACAAGTTTTCTGTGTCATTAATTTTGAAGAAGCACACAGCCTCCCAACATAACAATAAAAACATCGATATGGGGTGGAACAAAAATACTGCCATGTAGATATCACCAAGATACGGAAATAGTGCACCTTATCGTCTGTGACGAAAGGCACTATTTCATTAGCTGTTTCGCATCAGTTTCGGCTTCGCTTCGCTCCGACGCGAGACGTGGAGGAAAAGTCATGATTTAGAGACGACAAAAATGTTATTTTCGTTACAGGCGTGTGTACGTTGGTTGTGGGCTCGCGCGACATATTTTTCTAGTGTCGAGGATGACAAATGGGAAGATAAATCATGATGAAAGCCAGCTTTTCTTTCAAACTTTTATTTCTCGCTGTTTTCTCTGGCTGACATTCTCATTATCGTTATATCAACAGTCAAGAGTTATTTGTTGATTGCTACTCCCGTTTTGATTAACTATGGTCAATCTACATTTTCAGTTTTAGCGTTCTCGGATATTTAAAACAAGTATTCGCGTCTGTATCCCCGAACAACGAGGGCACTAAGTCCCTGTGATAGGTCGTAAACTTATCGCCCACCGGCACATTTCCAATCATATTTGTTTTTATTACAAAAGTATCTTCACGCCCATATCCCCAAAGAGTTCAGCAGAGGAACAACCACGACACCCACGACTAGCCAAGACACTAAGTCCCACAATGTGAATGGAACTTTTTTTTTATTATAGAAAATTAGAACCCGCATTGTCCGACTTGTCTCTGATGGTGCTCTGGTATTTATGCTACTGTGAAAACCTATCAGTTAGCTTTTATTAGTTATTTAAAATAAGCTTCTAAGAATTCAAATTTTAAATTGTCTCTAATCGATTTCGTTCATATAAATTTCGGTTCACCCAGAATTCATAATAAGAAAAGTTATAGTAGGGGAGCCAAAGTGGATTGTGTGCAGTTGCTCAAGCGCGTCAAACAATGACATGGGAGATAACTTGTATAATGGTTAAACACCTTTATTATGTATCAACCACTTCATAAAGATGCCCGACTCTAAATGTAGAGTAGACTGTCTTCGATTTTAACCTACTCCAAAAAAGGTGAAGGTTCTCAATTATAGTTATCATGGTTAATTTGATCAATTAATTGGTTTGAACATATATTCCGGTTTAAATTCCGGTTGGTTAATTGAATGCCAATATATAATTTTGATAATTTGAGCGTGAAGTTCTTAAACAGGATGTTCTAAGGCTTTATGTTCATTACCTATAACGGTGATCTGTCTAATTGACATATTAGATTAGGCAGGTACAATGTCCTTATGTAAATATTTTGTTGTTATGAATTTTGTCCATCATCTAATCGACAAAGCTCATGGTGGTAAAGTGAGACCTAGCATCCTGGGCTCCCCTACTTTTATTATCCAACTGAAATAATCTATGTGATTATATAGTTTTGATTGCTCAAAATATATGATTTTTCTTTTTTTTTCATGTTTGCTATTTCATAATTTTTGGGAAAAAATTTATTTTTTTTAAACGGGGTACCTATATATTGAGAATAGATTTTTTTGAATCGACAGTCTTTGTACCTAGTGGACGGATCTACGCTCGTTATGCTGGTGAGATTCATAATATGTAAAAATTGTATCAAAAACCTAGACTTCATTTCCCAAAAAAAAAGGAAATGTAAAAGCATGTATTAAGCCAGACGTGGTAACACTGTCTATGTAAATGTCTGCTCACTTGACACTCTCGTCAGGGGTGCATATCAGAATGTAACGAGTGACGCCCCCAGAAATGTGCGCTTACACCAAATCCCTCTTTTAAATTTCGTGTGTTCAATAAGGAATTTTTAAATGTTCATACAATCATCAATTATTAATTAAAAAAAATAACACACAATGACTATTTCGTTTATTGACTCTATGATTATTTCCAAACGAAAACTATTAAAAGACTTTGAAAAAAAATACGTTTTAACAACTTCGGTAATATACCAGTAAGGATCTTGTTTTTGCGAAATCTGTTTTTGTCCACGTTTAAACGATTAACACACTGCATCGCGTACTGCCGCGGTAGGCGGTAAAGCGGATATTAAGTTCCATTGGTTTCTCTTATTAATCCACAGGTGCCTAACACATGAACACCGCCCGACAACGCGGTCGAACGGTGCTCTCACCGCAACCGCGACTTCGCGCTGTTGTCCGCGCGGAGAGGCGGTAGGTACATAGCACACGGGGCACAGCATAACCGCGCAGATCGTCGTAGGTGCAATTATTTTGTATGATACCATGAATGTCTCATTTAAAGTTGTGCTCCGTAGACATGAATGAACACAATATTTTTCTTTCTACTCCATACAAGCCAGATTGTTTATATTACTTCTATGTCCATTTTTGCCAGTGACTTTGATCAAACTGGTCACAACCGCGTTAAATCCATACTAACAGGCGCGTAAACCGCCTTACCGCGCGGAGAACCGCTACGAAAACCGCTTTTTCGCTTTCGCCCGACGCTGCGGTGAGCTGTGCCGTGTGATAATTGCCATAAAGTTACCAACGATTTGATATCCACTTTGATTAGCGATTACTATTTTTATACTCCGCAAGGAGGTACATTATATTTTGTTTGCTTCCTCTTCTATAATTGCTATTAAACTATATATACATATCACCTTTAATGTTTACTATATCAATTAAATAAATATATATCCCTGGATAAGTTGCACAATTTGATTGCAACTCCAAATTAAGCAAATTATAAGCCTGTGTTATGGTGTTAGTCAAATATAATATAACATAGAAATACCTAAATGGATACCAGACTAAATTTAATAAACACCCAGATCCAGAAATAAAGACATCTAGATCATCACACAAACTCCTGCCCGGGTCCTCTGTGTAGCATGACCATGGGCCTCCCTGCAAGGCAGCAAGTAAGAGGCTGACTTAGATTAAAATGTTTATCGTGAACAAAACCAATGGTAGTAGCAGTAGCAGCAATGCAGCAACTTGAACGAGTAGAGGTTTACTGCCTTACCTATTCCAGCCGCCATGATGACAGTGTCATGTTCGGAACATTCGAAGGGTAGGATGACCGGTAGACTTGCTCAATAGTCTTAACATCCCAGTCACAGAACAGCGACGCACCTATAACATATTAAGAGTCTAAAACCCACCAATGTCTCATACCATCCGGAAAGCTGCGAGCTTATTTGCTACCTTATTATATAAAAAACTGCATCAATAACAAACTAGTAAATGGAAGAGTACTTTTTACACATGGCTGGTCCACCACGTAAAACTGAAAAGTTTAGTACCACAGATCACTAATATTTTAAGTTTTATGGGCCCCCATTTTTAACGCTACAAAACTAATATAAAACCTCATTATATATAAAAACGTAATTCACAACTTATAAGTCAAAGTTATAAGTCAAAATATGGCGACGTATGTGTCAATTTGTGTTATCCAGTGAGTCGTCAAAAATGTTTAAAAACACATATCAAAACGGATTATTAACAATATTTTACAGCTGTGGCTCTAACCCGCTAGCAATATGGGACATGGAAGTACAGAATGGGCACATAAAACGGTTAACAGATAGCGAAGTGAAGTCTGTTGTTCTGGAAATAGTAAGTACCAACGTAGCAACGACTTACATAACATGTCCGAAGAGAAATCAAGTATTGGGAATCAGACTTCCTTTTCTTGTTATGATTGTGAAGAACATGAAACGTTACTTTTCCTTTGAAATCACTATAATTGATGATAAAAACATGAGAAGGCGATTCAGGATTTCCAACTTTCAATCGACAACCAAAATCAAACCATTTTGCACTAGCATGCCGATTGGATTATCAGGAGGTTGGAATCAAATACAATTTAACTTGGCTGACTTCACAAAACGGGCTTATGGATCCCAATATTTGGAAGCTTTGAGGGTTCAAGTGCACGCGAATGTACGGTTACGACGAATTTATTTTAGTGAACGTCTTTACACAGAAGAAGAACTGCCACAGGATTACAAACTTTATTTACCACTTGATCATAAACAAAAAAAAGTAAAACCGCAGAAAAAAGAAGCACCAGCTCCCGTACCAGCAGATCCCAAAGAACCAGCACCTGCAGCGCCTCCGGTAGAACCAGTACAAGAAGCACCGGTAGAAGTTGTAGCAAAGGCAAGCATTGCAACAGTTACACCAGCTTCCACAGAAGCTGGTGACGCTGGTCAAGAAACTGAACAACTACAGGGTTCAGAAGCGTCTACTGAAACTGAGCCAATTAAAACAGAACTAAAAGAGAAAGATGATGAAAATCCTCTACTAGAAGAACCGCCATCAGAAGAACCACCTTCAGAAGAACTTATGGTAGATGAAGCTCCCACTGAAGCACAACTAGAAGAACAAGAAATCGCTGAAGAATAAATATAACTTTTCAATTTGATGTAATTTTCTATTATTTTTATTTAGCTGTTATTTAATTAATTATATCCGTTTCTATAATGTTTCTCGTAATATACGGTTTATTTTAATTCTTAATTGCTAAGCTTCATTGGTAATTAAAACCCGGATATTGACGCAGCATGAAAAAGTACGTAGTAATTATAGCTCATAAAAATTAAAAGCTCTTTTCAGCCTCCTCGTATTTTTTGCTGTCACAACCTCATGCCGCATATTCTTTGAACTCATTTCTATGAATTAACTATAAGGCTTGCTAGTTTTATCTTTTTGAGTGTAGTAATAGAAATACACTTTAATTAGTTTTAGTAGCAAGCAGTTCTTTAATATATGACACAGTTTTGTCGGGGGTTTTGAATATTTTCAATTATAGGACTATAAGAACACAGTTGGAACGGTAGGTGGAGTTGCTGTTCGTATGTCACCAAATTGCATATTTTGAGTACTACTCGTATTAATACAATAAAGACTCTCTATAATATAAAAATGAAACGCTAAATGTGTTGCTTAGCACATAGTTTCCGAACGACTGGACCGATTTGGGTAATTCTTTTTATATTGTGTTAGTTGTTGTCAGGACAAGGTTCTTACGACGAGAAATACAGGAAAACTGCAAGGAACAACAATACTTTATTTTTTCCATACAGACATCGAAGTCGGAAAGAGAAAGTTATACCTAATTTTGACCGTTCTTATCCGACCTCTCACGAGTCTCAGATCTGTATTAAATACAGTTTGTTAAATTAAATATAAATGTTTATTAAATTTATTAAACAAAAGTATATCTATAAAATACATAATGTAGATTTGCATCGAACTTCCTTCCTCTGAACTGCCATGTATATGTCCGTGTTATTTATTCAGAAAACTCTAAAAACCAGTGTTTGCAGTAGGTAAATATCCCAGGACAAATAACACAAATTAGCTTATGTAATGGATTTTAGTCAAAGACACAGAAATACTTAAATATATACCGTATTAAATAATAATAAATAATAAATAAATAAAAAATAAATATCCCTGGAAAGTTACACAAATTGAACCTAACCCCAAAGTAAGCAAATTATATGCTTGTGTTATGGGTGTTAGTCAACGATTCAAATACATAGAAATACTTAAATAGATACCAGAATACATTTAATAAACACCCAGACCAAGAAAAGCAGACACCTAAATGTTCATCACACAGATGCCTGCCCCCGTTGGGAATCGAACCCGAGCCTCGCGGTTGGTCGATGTAGTTAGGCGTGTACGCTAGCCACTCGACCAACGAGGCGGAATAAAATAAACACCCACACTCGGAAAAGTAGATAGCGATGTACATTACATAATATCTGCCCCGGGCGAGATTCGAAGCCATGCCTCTGGTGGGTGGTTTTAAACGTGTAGGTTAACGCATTACATAACGATCCCAAATCATGTAATGAAATTTAGGATTTACCTAGTTCCTTTAAACAAAAAGTATTTTTTAGTACTAGCAGCATCTTCATTAACCAACAAAAGGCTACTCTTTCGCGTGGTGCGATGACCACGCCTAAACGGCTGGACCAATTTTGGTAATTATTTTCTGTTGAATTGGTTATTATCGGGAGAAGGTCTTTAAGAAGAGAAAAACCGAAAATTTTCAGGTAAAACAGTAAATATCAAGTGGTACGAAGATCGCCAGGTTGGCTGGAAGTAGATGATAATTTATAATATCGGATTCATTTAATTTTTAGAACTAAATCTTAATAGTTCATTCGTATTGTGTTTAAGAGTATGAAACGACATAAATCCGATTCCAATTTCCAATTTGCATAAAATCGAGATTAAAGAGTCCAGGTTCTAGAGGATTGTTTGTTAATACCGACCGTGAAAGTATAGTGTGGTCTGGTTACGAAAATAAGTTTCCTGGATCCATTTTGTTAAGGAAATAGACATGTACCTGAAACAAAACAAATTCAGTTGTTAGAAATCTCATATAGTAGCATGGAGGTATAGTTTTGTCACATTTTATGAATAACACTTGTACTTTCTACAAAATATATTTATTATTTTTTCAGCATACCGGCTACATCATTATGACGAGACCTAATTCTATATCTGCCAACCTCACCGAGAATATGAGCGTGAATATACCTAATTTAATAAATTTTATACATTAATACTTCCACCAATATTTTGAATTCCAGAAAACTTGTAATTAGCCTTACTAATTATGAATCGAATTAGTAATTACTGTTCGTGAACGCTGTTGGTTATTATTAACAAATACATAAAATAAATAAACTGGAAATTCAATAAACACCCAGACTTAAAAACAGCGGTCCAGGGCCGAGAATCGAATCCTAATCCTATTCTCCTCAATGGGCATTGCTGGGCGTATATTAATAATCACCCTCCAATACTATTTGTGCATAAATCTAAATAAAACTATTTAATTTGAAATTTTCCGCCAAAAAAATGTATACGTATTGTTGCGTAACAAAACTGACAAAATAGTGCGCTAAGAATGAATTGGACTTACCGGAAGCTAAAACTCCCAAATACATCCAGCTCCACACAATACACACCACTAAACTGTTTTAGTAGCACCAACAATACACATACTACTACAAACTCAACGTACGTTTCGCTTCGTAACCGAAGCATCATCAGGAGAATTCGACTGCACTCCACAAAGGTCGAGCAGATACATTCATACAGAGCAGTATCTGCTCGACCTTTGGGAGTTTTAGCTTCCGGTAAGTCCAATTCATTCTTAGCGCACTATTTTGTCTGTTTTGTTACGCAATAATACGTATACATTTTTTTGGCGGAAAATTGCAAATTAAATAGTTTTATTTAGATTTTAGTATGGATTTCCGCAAAGTAACGCCTTCTTCTATTAACTATTTGTGCACATTGAACTCGAAGTGATGACTTATGACTCCGGGCTTTGATGGAAAAAAATATTTATTTTCGTGGTTAGACAACACGACCTTCTGCGTGGGGAGCAACATTTAACTGAGAAGCATAAGAAATTGTACATGATACACGACTTAGAAAAAACATAATACTGCGATGTAGGATTTGCTCGAATTCGTATGTCTTATAATGTGGGTCGTAACATCGAATATTGCTGCTACAAAGTTATGTCTTTTGTAGCCAAAGACAGATTTGCTCTCAATGCTCAATAATAATATTAAATTAGTCTCCAAAATTCGTTAATTATCATCCCTTTATTACCATGAATAATAATATCGGAGTATTTGCAGTAATCAAAAATGAGTATCAACCACGTTTTTAGGCTTTCAAATAATACGAATTTTTATTAAAAAGAAAATTTAAGTTATTGTTGATTTTTATAATATGTAAAATAAAAAAAAACCAGTCCGTACTTTGATACCCATTCTAGTATTTAAAAAAGCGAAAGTGTTTGCTTGTCCTTGAACATCTACCGTCTCATTAACACCAAACATAGAGCAAACATAACCAACATACTTAACATAGACCAAAGTAAGAGTGAAATTACGTTGATGCCACCATAATGACTCTGTCGTACTCCGGCCCAGAGAATATAGGTAGCCGGTAGACTTCCTCAATGCCTCACATGCACACAGGACAGCGACGCACCTGTAACATCTATGGCATCTATAGGCCACGGTTATCTCTTACCATCAGGACAGACATGTGCTCCTTCGCAGACCTCTCACAAAAAAACAAAAGTGTTAAGTGATATATTTAAGTCCATTATTGTTTTCAAAAGGCCATAAATCTCCACTAAACTTAGTCAATGCTAGCGTCAGTAATAAGTTACTGCAGTAGCCAGCCGTAAATCACAAAGCAGTGCTACGTTAGCGCGGGAAATGTTTAAACGGCGTTTACATTAAACTATGTTTTGATATTGCTGAATACACAAAGGTACAGTGCGGCCAACTTAGGTATTCAGTAAACAGAGTTGCTAGTGTGAAGTTTGGTGTTTCTGATTGAGAATTTTACCTAGGAAATAGTGTTAATAACTGAATACAGTAGTACTATTCAAATTATGCGCTTCGGCTATATTCGTCAAGTTTCGGAAAACCGAATGTATTTTAAAGATAGAATTGTTATTACATAGCTAATCATTTCGCTTAAATTTAGATTAGGTCAGCCAATTTAAAAATAAAAGTATGAAGTGTAAACAGAGAAAAAAGTGTAAAACCGAAGCGCTTAATTTAATAAATAGTAGTACTGTAAATAAGTCACGAGTCTTCAGAAACGGCGTGTTTGTTTGAAATGAGTTATCAATATGGAGGAAGATAGGCCGGACTGCAAGGATCTGGACATATGGTATCCATTACTCTTTCCCTACTGGGTGAGGGAATTAGCATGTTAATATATGTATAAACTAACTAATTTAAGTGCAGTAATGCAATAAAAATCCTACTTCGATTTCAATGTAATGTCGTCATTGTACACAAAAATATATTACTTTCATCAATTTCTCTAAAAAAAAAGGTCTTCACGCCCATATCCCTAAAGCGGTAGGCAGAGGCAACACCAGGGCACCCATTACCAGGGCACCCACAACCAGCCGAAGACACCATGCCCCACAATGTGATAGGTGGCGTTATCTTTATTGGAAAATTGAAAATATTTTTTTTCTAGTTTTTAACTTGCCCGACCCGAGAATCGAACCCGGGACCTCAAGAAGCCAAGTCCGACGCCGGACCGCTACACCAGAGGCCATTTCTCTAAAATTCGACCATCACCTCTTGACATGGTAGTAATGGTGGTCCAAAGCTGAAGTATGTTCTTTCAAATGCACTAAAATAAATTAAAATCGGTTTACAAATGGCTGTGAAATCGATTAAAATACACAAATAATTAAGGGCCACTTGCACGTTTCTGGGTTAACTTTAAAACTGAGATAAACTGTCAAATATAAAGCGCAAAAATAACCCTAGTAAGAAGATGACTCAGAGTTAAATACTTAACCCATGAATGTGCAAGTGGCCCTAAGCGTATTAAAACTGCATTGGGTACCACGTAGTAATATGATCATTATTTTTTTGAAAGTTAACAAAAGATTCTGAAAAACATATTATCGGTCGGGTCGGCTCATAATATTTTCTATTTCTAAATAAAACAACACTGTCCGAGTTTGGGTAAGTGCTCAGTTGACAATAGGTTTGCCACCTATCATAATACGGATATAAAACCTCTTCAGCTAATCGTAGGCACTTACCTCTAACTGCTTTTCGGGCACAAAGATACGTTATACGTTAAGGCCCCATACTTAGTCAGCCAGAAGAGCCAATCAGCGCACTCCCCCGTTCCATGATTACTATGAAACTCTAAAGTAAATGTCTTAAGCGCCAAATCACTATTTTTGACACTATAAAAGTAATTTTACAAAAAATATAAAAACTGAAACAGTTATCTTTTAGGTATAATACTTACCTATTTTCATAATTGAAGTAGACAGGTGGGTTTTGCTTTAAAAAAGTGTTAACTTTTTGATTTTTTTCTATCGAGCAAAGTGAAATAAATTGTGTTTTGGAAACACTAGTCTTAATATGCTTTATTAATGTTAATCTTGTGTATTTTTGTCGCCAAGATCCACAATTGCTTTGTGTGAAAAAAACAGTATATTGCTGACGTATTTTAGCATACATGGCCCCTTAAGGTGCGTTGTTATCTTATTGAGGCGATTTTAGGCTACAGATGCAAGTATACCATTAACTATCCGTTAAGTAACGAACACGAAAACGGCGATTACAATTACTGCTAGTGACCATAATGTGTGGTACAAATCCGGGTGAGCTCTTTAGTTCTAATATCTAGTAATAACTGACTGCCCTAGTGGAATAACCCATTAACCTCTCACAATACGGAAATAAAATATCAATATAAAACAAAATTATGTAAGAAAGGCTATTATCCTTATAATTTTCAGAGTATTTGGACGACGAACATGCTTGGGGATAGAAGTTTCAATCTCCCAGTGCAATTTGTAATGTTATTTGTTGTACTCTGTTAAGCACCTTTTGTTTAAGTTAAAATTGGTCTAGCGGTTCAGGTGTTGGACTTGACTGCATGAGGCCCGGGTTTGAATCATGGAGTCGGGCAACAAAAAGAAAATATGTTTTTTCCAATTTTCTAGTAAAAAATATGTTGCTCAGGACTGAAAAATGTGCCCGGTTGGCGATAGGCTTGCCATCTATCTTATTGTGGGAATTAGTGTCTTCAGCTAGTCGTGGGTGCCCTGGTCGTGCCTCTGCCTTCCTCTCGGGAATATGGACGTGAAGATACTTTTTTATCTCGCTTATAATGTAACTATTACTATTGAAAAAAGACAAGCCCGCTGAGTTTTTTTCGCCGGATCTTCTCAATGTTTGGCCGTGATTCCGATCCGGTGGAAGTTTATAAAAAAGTCGACGCGCACAAGTACCACTTGTATGGTTCACGTGAATAAAGTTTTTTCTGATTCTGAACGTAACAAACAAGTGTGCGATGGGGTCGTTTCACGCCAACAAACTTGGCAACTAAATTAGTGCCATCAATTTGCAGATTATATCTACTTTAGTCATTTCACGTTTGCTAATTTTTGAAGCAGGGAGTTATACGACAAAGGATATCTATCTGAAGTACGGTCGAAGGTGGACGTGCTTAGCCTCAGAATTAATTTACCGTCAGCACAAATCGCACCGGACCGGAATGGATTATGGAACTGCACATTTTACATCCCTTTTTGACAGCTACCTTGTTTAAATCCCGACTTCCTGGAAAAAGTGTCTGAACATTGTAACTCCTAAACGAAGGTAGCGTTTTTTTTATTTGAAAACTAAGATCGAGATGTTTCTTAGCATACGGATAGGTTTTATCAGGGGTTATTTTTTTTATGATAATGGACGCCGCCTATAGACACCAAAGGCCTAGAGCAAAAGTAAGTTTACCAGCTACCTTACCCTCCGAACCGGAACACGTCAACGGTAAGCACTGACGTTATGGCGGCAGGAATAGGTAAGGCAGTAGTACCAATCCGAACGAGTCGCTGCGAAACTCTACCACCTAAATGTTAAATGTTGAATGTTATTTTTATCAATTACATTATCTTTTATACGTACATATTTTTGTATCAGTATCGTTATCTAACACTAAGAAGACAAGCATATGATTGGCTTACTTTGGACTAAGAATAATTTGTCAATATAATATCTAGAAATATTTATTTAATACTAGCCGATGTGGCGAACTTCGTATCGCTTGACTTAACGGCTACTCAGCTTGGACGGACAAAATTTAAAAAAAAAGAAAAAAAGTATCTTCACGCCCATATCTCCGAAGAGGTTGGCAGAGGTACAACCAAGGCACCCACGACTAGCCGAAGACAAGCGTATCGCCAACCGGGCACATTTCCAATCCCGACCAGCATTTTTTTTTAATTAGAAAATTGGAAAAATCCAATTTACTTGAACAAAAACGAAATTGAACTGTGGTTTTTCCCACTTTCCCTACAATTTTCCCGGTTTTTAACTAATACAACAAAAAAGAATTATCAAAATTGGTTCATCCGTTCAAGCGTGATTCGAAGACCACGCGAAATGGGGTATTAATTTTTATATTGGTATATAGATAGTGGAGAGTATCCAATTTTAGTATAAATAAATAAAGTATCCAGTATCTGCTTAAGTAAAAGCTCTATGAAAAATTTCAACCGCAAATCTTAAATTCAGGACTATTTAGAAGGTAGATACATAATTTTAAGACCATTAAGGCCTTTGTTATAATTTGGACCAGGTTATAGATGTCAACCAAATTAGATCTAAATCGATCAAGTGATATCAGAGTTTACTCTAAAATAAGTTAAGACTCGAGATTATGAATACATTAGCCGACCGGCGAACTTCGTATCGCTTGACGTAACAGCTACTAATAGTTTGTATACAACATTTTTCATTGATGATCCGCTCCTGTTTGTTTTAGCGTTATGATTATAGCCTTATAACCTTTCTCGATAAATGATCTCTCTAACAGTGCAAGATTTTTTCAAATCGGACCAGCAGTTCCTGATATTAGCGCGTTCAAGTAACCATACAAACAAATTCTTCAGCTTTATAACATTCGTATAGATGAGATATACCCTTTAAAATGACGAAATATTCTGAGCGAGTTCTATCAGACATACTTAATGAATGTTTGGGATTTTCAAAAGATTTATCTTCTGTCTGTACAGCAACACTTATCCGCATTAAAGGAAGAGCGGCGTACTTGCGGATGCAGATTCAATTACCGAGTCTGAACTGCGGGTAGTATAAAATACTGCCATCTCTTTAGCGGTAACTTCTGGTAAGAGTAAGAAGTCAACTATTTACAGAAACATTTTAAGGACATATACAGGGTTACATAAAAATATATATACAGGCTTACATTTAAAAGACCAAACAAATTTTACGGAACGGTTTCGAATTGACTTTGTGCTATAATAAATAAATATCCTTGACATATTCACAAATTTATCTAACCCCTAAGTAAGCAAATTATATGCTTGTGTTATGGGTGTTAGTCAGAGATTCTAATACATAGGAATATTTAAACAGATAGTAGAATAAATAGGCACCCAGACCCGTAAATGTAGATACCTAAAAATTCACCACACAAATAGCTGCCCCCGTCGGGAATCGAACCGGAGCCTCGTTCTAGGTCGAGCTAAGTATGTACGCTAGACCCTTGACCAACGAGGTAGTCATCACATGACATTTAGATTGTCTTTTCTTATCACAAGAGCCGTGTGTTCGTTCTTTGTTTTATCACATTAAAATGCTTTAAGAATATTTGCTATGTTTACAGTACATTGAATAAGTCGCATATACGTAGGAACTGCGTTAGAAAGGCCGGAAGCAATAGCCGAATAGAGATAGGTCCTGTAGATAGTCGAGCTACCGAAAAATGTATATCCCTATTACTGTTATCGGACGGTTTCTGCGAATATATAAATGTGTGTTAAACTGGAATTTTCCAGAATATATGAATTATTAAGTAACCTTATATACGTTTTTTATATATGTCAGTTATTTAAGTTTTATAATTGTTGTTGGTTTTTACTAGGTATTTTTCAATTTTTTTTTCTTTATTTATACCGATAAATATACGTATTTTAGTACTGTATAAGAGTTCAGTACATTGAAGATATTTAAAAATAGCACTAAAATAGAAATTTTCAAAAGCTCCAAACAAAACTTACGTGTAATGTAGTTAAAACCATCTAGCTCAAGTCAGCT
>NJDC01000971.1:0-10397 GCA_002245475.1 Calephelis virginiensis
TGAATTTAATGAAGCTTTTTGTGAGGCATGGGCAAACATTCCTGTCGAAACATGCTAGAAACTGATAATGTCTATGCCACATCGGTGTCAAGCGGCAATTACTAACAAAGGTTTTGCTACTGGGTACTGATTTTACACGTATTAAAATGGAGCTGTTAAAGATATTATAATACTGCAGATTATTAGTTTTGTTTAACTCTATTTTTCATTATAGTTTACTGTCCTTAACTAAATGTCCAGCTACAGCATTATACCTTAAATTTGAATACATGTTCAACCTTTGATATTAAATACTTTTTTCTATTTATTTATTCTTTTATTTACAGCCATTTAAAGCATAATAATCGGACCAAATTATGCAAATAATAGTCACAAGTGAGAAATCAATAGGGTTTTATATTTGTATGTACATAACCATTTATTGTTCTTCACTATCTTGCATGTCCCTAATTAGTTGACCACGACTGTATATAATTGGTCAAAATCTTAAACGATTCAAGAAACAATATTACAAGTTCAATTTCACTAAAATAATTATTGTAATGTCAATAAACATAAAGAATAATGTTTAACATGTTAATCAGTAAAGCACAAAGGGCAGCAAATTTAGATAAATTAATTGTGTTATCAAACCACTGACTCAATAGAAAATAATGATTTTATATTATGTTCTAAATAGGAGTGACTCAGTAACAAAGAGATTGGCACAAAACATCATATACCTACGTAAACTAGCTGCTATTCCGGCTTCGCTCGGATGTTAATTTTTTTTATTATAAATTGAGATGTAAGCTATCCTATCTTTCAAGTTGGATCAAACTGCACATGGTGTTCAAATTTGATTCAAATTGGTTAAGTAGTTTAGGAGTCCATCGCGGACAAACAATGTGACACGTAATTTATATATATTAAGATAAGACATATCAAAAGAGAGTAAGTAATAAATTATCACTTCATTTGACTTATCTATATATACTAGTAGAGTAGTTCGCCCTGAACTGACACCTCGAGAGGAACCAAAAGATCCAATAATTCCAACATTCCATCATTGACCATTTCTTCGATACGAGTATCCTAGCAAAATTTTACTGCATAGCAAGCATTTTAGTTGTTTAGGAGTAGTGAGCAAATAATGAAACCATATTCTTTTGTTGTAATCAGTTAAACATATAGTTGATTTTTCAGTACAAACACAAACACCTGAGTACCAACATAAATTTACTACATACTACTATAAGAAAAAAGATACCTTTCGAGATATTATGATCATGCATAAGTTTTTAATAAGCTCCTCCTTTTAAGAGAAAAAAGGAAGAGTAAGTATATGAATTTGTCTGTATGTTCTGTTCTTTTTTGTGTGTGGATGTTGTTTTCTCCCCCGTGTTAGTTCGGGTTTGTTAAGTAGCATATACCATCTTCCACCAGGTAGCTCATAAAACAGTGTATTGTTCTGGTTCTGACTTAAGATTGTTGGTAGACTTGTACAATAAGTCGAACATCCCGGCCGCATGTCAGCGACGCACCTATAATGTCTATGGTGTCTATAGACCACAGTTGTCTTTTACCATCAGATGACCGGTGTACTTATTCACATAAAAAAATGTGTGTTATGTAATTTATGATTTATATAATTTCTTATGAAATTTGGTAGGTGTATCACACACCTAATTTTATTAAGATTAGATCAAAGCTAGTCAAGTTATCATCAAACAAACATGTAACTGCAACCCCGTCTGAACATACATTTTTTTAAACAGACTGACAGGACAAAGGATACTTTTTGTCTTGTTCCACGGTAAGTAAACCAAGAAAAACAACATCTTAATTTTTCCCATACAAACTGAATGGGTGGAACAAAGTTCGCCAGACCATTTTATATATTTACATCAAACAAAGTTAATAGTACTAAACTGCATAATTCATTGATTAATACTCTCTTTAAGCAATAATTTTGCTAAGCAAATAAAATAGTTTAAATCTATGTTTGTGTCAATTATTTTTCAACATCTGAATCAGTTGCAGCAGAAATATGGCATGTGGGATGTTAATGACCTAAAAAACATAGACAGACTTTTTGTTGAAATATTTAAAACGCTTTGGTTAAAAATAAAATCTAGTTATTTTTCCACTGTAAGTAAACCAAGAAAAACAACATCTTAATTTTTCCCATAGAAACTGAATGGGTGGAACGAAGTTCGCCAGACCATTTTATATATTTACATCAAACAAAGTTAATAGTACTAAACTGCATAATTCATTGATTAATACTCTCTTTAAGCAATAATTTTGCTAAGCAAATAAAATAGTTTAAATCTACACATAGATTATACACACACAACACACAGAAATATGGCATGTGGGATGTTAATGACCTAAAAAACATAGACAGACTTTTTGTTGAAATATTTAAAACGCTTTGGTTAAAAATAAAATAACTAGAAATTAAATTAGTGTTTTAAGAAGTTGTTTCAAATAACCTATTTAATTATACCAACATATTTTACAAGAAATATTTTAATGCAATTTGTAATTTTTAAAAACTTTTCCTTATTGATAGAAATAACTGGAATTAGTCAGCAAACTAAACACGCTAATAAATAACTTAATGTTACTTACACATAATTTTCTACTCCAGCATTCTCTTCTTCTTGCAATCTTCTTATCATTTTAAATAATTTACTAGCTTTTTTAAGAGCAAGCTCATATTTTTCTTTATGGCTTAAGTATATTGATGGAACTTCTTCAATGTGAATTCCTTCTTTGAGGACCATGTCGTCTAAAATGAATAATATTATGTACAATACGTGTTTTAATATTTAAAATAGAAGTATGGGGAAATTGCGTCAGGCAGATATAGTACTTTTTTCTGTGAGACCTCAACAAACAAGCACATGGGTCTCATGATGGTACGAGGCAACCGTAGCCTATAGATACCATAGATATTATAAGTGCGTAATATAAGTACGTAGTAAGTTGTAAGTGCGTATTTATAAGTGAGTAGTAGTAGCACGTATTACACACTTATACTATTACACAAATATACTGGCACAATTGACCTAATTTGCTACCCTATCCTCTAGACCAGAACATGACAAATTCATAGTAGTGGTAGGAATAGGCAAAGCAGTGATCATGACATGATTTGGTAATGACTTATATTACCTATGATTGCCTCTGCTCAACTGCCTAATAGGAAGGCAGCTGCCAGGTAGGGAAGCGGATCCGGACCATCAGGCAGAAAACATAATGTAGGGTACATTTAGTACAAAACTTTAAAATGTTTCACGAGAAGTTCATTCATAGCACCTGGCACGGGTACAGCAAGTACAACATTTGAATAGTGACTTTCAGCACTAGCTCAAAACATTTTTTTTTAAACCTTTGTTGTTATAGTTTAATATTAAAATTATTGACCTTTATATTATGTTATAAGCAAAACATATCATACAGTCGTGGTCAACTAATTAGGGACATGCAAGATAGTGAAGAACAATAACCGGTTATGTACATACAAATATAAATCCCTATTGATTTCTCAGTGACTATTATTTGCATAATATCGTCCGATTATTATGCTTTAATTGGCTGTAAAAAAATAATAAATAAATAGAAAAAAGTATTTAATATCAAAGATTGAACATGTATTCAAATTTAAGGTATAATGCTGTAGCTGGACATTTAATTAAGGACAGTAAACTATAATGAAAAATAGAGTTAAACAAAACTAATAATCTGCAGTATTATAATATCTTTAACAGCTCCATTTTATTATGTGTAAAATCAGTACCCAGTAGCAAAACCTTTGTTAGTAATTGCCGCTTGACACCGATGTGGCATAGACATTATCAGTTTCTGGCATGTTTCGACAGGAATGTTTGCCCATGCCTCACAAAAAGCTTCATTAAATTCATCTAAAGTTGTGGTACGATAAGTGGCTACTTTTTTCTTGATTTCGTGCCAAAGGTGCTCGATTGGTTAAGGTCCGGGCTATTTCTGGCCAATCTAGCGCCGATACTGACTGACTGGTAAAAAACGACTTGACTGAACGGGTGGTATGTTTCTGGTCGTTATCATGCTGAAACGTCCATATAATAGGGAGATGCTCCTCAGCATAGGGAAGCATTGTTTCTTCCAATATTGCCTTGTATTGATGTTGGTCTAAGTTACCCCGAACTTTCCTCACAGGTCCCACTCCACGTCCAGAAAATGAACCCCACATTTTAATGTTTCACCTGATTTTTTGTGAATCTTGGATTCATTTCCGCTTTTACTGGACGCCGTACGTATTGCCTTCCATCTGAAGAAATCAAATTAACCTTGGTCTTGTCAGAGAATAATACATGTTGCCATTTGGCGTAGGTCCAATGTCCATATTTACGTGCAAACGCCAAACGAGCGTTTCTATGTTCTTTCTTAACAACGGTACTTTGCGAGCCACTCTTCCGAACAACTCTGCTTCTACCAGATGTCGTCGAATGGTCCTCGCTGAGACACCAGCTCTTTCCTCTGTCCCAAACACTTCGTGTTTAATTAATTAATTAATAGAGCCTAGAAACGGATCTTTCTTAGCTAACCTGGTTATCATTCTATCTTCTTGCGGAGTTGTTTTTCTCGATCTTTTTGTTCTAGGCACATTTAAATCTGTGTTATAGCGTCTGACATGTTGCACTGCATTGTATACCATAGTTTTTGAACAATTTAAATGTTCTGCTATCCTTCGTTATGGCCAACCATGCTCGACAACAAACTTCATGATAATTTTTCGTAGTGTTGAATCGCAACTTTAATTTTTACCCATTTTTCTTCAAAATATTTTTCAAAACTTAAAATAAATATCGGGATTGCCGCCAAAACTACCACGAAACAATAAGAGAAGAAGAAAAAAAAATTGAGATTCAAATTTTGAAAATAGAACGCAATATCTCAGTGTCTCTAATTAAATGGCCAGCCAGCATTATTTGAACAAATAGCACTACGATAATCTATCAGCTATACTGTAAAGAGGTTTAATGTTTAAGAAGTTGTTATTGTTTGTATAATCGGGCACATAAATGACTAATTATACTTACATGTAAGAGATATGGAATATGGTTTAGACTCGTTGGAAAATAAAAAATAAATTCACAATTCAGTTTAACCAAAGAGTGTCCCTAATTAGTTGACCACGACTGTAAATGACTAATTACACTTAGATGTAAGAGATATGGAATATGGTTTAGACTCAATGGAAAATAAAAAATAAATTCACAATTCGGTTTAACCAAAGAGTGTCCCTAATTAGTTGACCACGACTGTATATGTGCAAGAAAGTAACAATAAATAAAGAGGAAAGATTTGACTGTTTGTTTGATCTTGTTGAAACTGCAGTACATATTTACAGAATTTCAGAATAGTATTAACATTCATATTTTCACGAATATGTTAAGGTGTCACTTTCTATGTTCATTATAAATGAATTGCATTTGATTTTTTTGATTGTTTTTAATACCTACCTATATTCAAAACAAACTGCTTTTTGGATAATTTAATCTATGTAGTTCAACATAGTGAAGATATTTTTAAACCTAAGGAATCTAATAACTTAAAAATGAGCCGAAAAAATATTGTATGGTCACAAAAAATAGATGTTTTTTTTAAAAATGACTTAAGAAATACCTCTTTTCCTCCTTTCTTCAGTCTTCTCAGCCCCACCATCATTAAGATGAATCAATTCTGTAATGTTAAACGTACAACGATCTCGTTCCTTTTGAATATCTGCATTTACTTTAGCGTTTTGGGACATATTTGATTTTTTAAACCTATCAAAGATTCAATGGAATATTTGCAAATTGAAAAAAACTATTGTTTTCATATAAGAGATATATTTTGCAATTGTAATTATTTGTAATTGTAATTACTTTTTTTTAATTATTTAGGTATGTCCTTTACTCGATACCTATATGTTCTTTCTGAGATTTTAAATTTAGGTTTCAAATCACACACCACACACTCACGACTTCTAATAAAACTAGTTCACAACTAGTTACTCTCTACTCTCTAGTATAAGTGTATAGTCTATGCTAGTTACCACAAAGTACATAACCTACCTAGTTACCTACCTATGGACAGTTACTTTACTCTCTGATCTAGTTGTTGTTTTTTTGTTGTTTTTCAATTTTATCTCAGTCGGGGAAAGGCAAAGGATCTGTGTCCATACAGCCACGTCTTCCGTATTAATAAATCTTTTTCTTGTTATAAATTTTCAATTTATGTCTTCCGTATTAGTTATTTATTTGTCATTAGTCACTATTTACACAGTCTTGTCTGGGTCTTGAGTAAAGCGGTGGTTTCGTTACACAGGCTCGTTTACGAGATTTGGCGGCAGCGAGGAAATTCATGATACACTAATTTCTTCATGATTATTTCATTAGTGCACTTTCACTGAACAAAATCAAACTAATTCCCACCTAAATTAACTGTGAAATTAATTGTGAAAAAATACCACCATTTTCATTCACGATGGCGCCAAAACTCTCTCTGATCTAGGTTTGAAACTAGGTAGTAGGTAGCACAGACCAATTAGAGTTGGTAGGTAGGTATTGAGATTTGAGTAAATTGCTATTCGCTTTCCCAATTCCCGTCACCCGTGTTGGCCGTGTTCAAAGAGTACAAAGAGTTTAATAGCCTACGTATTAATATAATATTAGGAGTAATAATATACTTAAACAGGCCGTGTTTTGCAATTTGACATATTTTGTTACTTTGTATCAAATGTGTTCTGTGATTTAGATACTACGTAATGAGAGGCGGGACTTCCATAGATACATAGCTAGTTTATCGCAGTTTAGCGCAACTTTCATATAAAAAAATAAAAAAAAATAAGTTTGCTATGTTTTTTATTCGCCCAAATCATATGACACTAGTTGCCTTATATCTGAATGCCTTTAGACTTACTTTCAAATTGGACGGGTTATAATTTTTCAAGTAAACTTTATAAAAATTCGGGTTTGCTATGTATCTATGGAAGTCCCGCTTAGACGTGAGAGCTATTTCACGTCACTCCTTTCAGTAACCAGGTACGCGGCAAGTAATTATGTCATCGGTTTCTAGTCACATGAAAAGAAGTATTTTAATGACTGTTTTTGTAAGATTATGCGATTCGGCATAAGCAATAGCTTCGTAAATAGCTATTGCTTCCCCAGTAAAAATTGAGGTTATAGGGGGACATTTAAAGGACAGTGTGACTTTATATTTAGGTATCCAGACTGCCGTCCCAACATTTCCCTCTCGAGAGATCTGGGAGGCGTCTGTATACATAGTAATCCACCCTGGGTATGTTTTACCTAAGAGTTCTAAAAATTGTGTATTAGCATTTCTATCCCTTTTAGATATACCAGTTTCCACAGTCAATGGTGGTTGGTAGGTAAGAGCTTCATATTGGCAATTGTAGAAAGGATGTACAGGGGACTGAAACTTGGGGTATGGCAAGGATTGCATTTTCGGTAGCTAATAATTAAGCGTGGAGGTTCTTTGTTGGACCAGAAACTTGAATTAGGGATTTGGAGAGATAATGTTGCTAACTTGGTCATCAGGGGATTTCGGGGTTCCTGGGTTAGTTTGAAAAGGTATCTATCGGACAAATACTGCCGACGTAAGTCAAGAGGAGGGTCCACACACTCTACCTGTAGGGCTTTCTTGGGGGAGGATTTCATTGCTCCTACTATTATTCTTAAACACTTAGCTTGTAATAGATTAAGTTTATTTAGTGATTCTTTGTTGCAGGGCTCAAAGATGAAGCTGACGTAGTCAAAGTGACTTCGCACAGTAGCATTATAAAAGAGTTTTTGGGAATAAGGATGTGAACCCCACCAGACTCCAGATAGAGCTCGAAGGATATTTATACTTTTCTCACATTTCTGAGCTACATGGTTGAAATGGACAGCCCCAGTCATTCGAGTGTCAAGATGTACTCCCAAGAATTTTATTTTATTGTGTATAGGGATGGTTTCATTGTTACTTATAATGGTTGTATTTGGAATAACTCTTTTACGGGTAAAAATGATAGCCTTGCTTTTACTAGGAGAAAGGTTTAGACCGTGATCTTCTAGCCATTCATTAAGGTAATACAAACCTGTGTTTATTTGGGATGTTGCAACTGAGATGGAATGAGAGGACACATATAGTGCCAGGTCATCTGCATATTGGAGAAGTTGTTTACAAGCAATTAGCTGCAATATGTTTCGCTCACAAAAGTATCCTATCATTTTATTAATTAGGGAACTGCTACTAAAATGTAAAAATCGTGGTCTAATTGTGGCACTGTGTTGGATACCAGGTCATAGTGGCATTACAGGAAATGAAGAAGCAGACATGTGGGCGAAGGAAGCCACAAGATCTGGCTAAAATATGCACTTTAAAGTCTATAGTCATGATTTGATTAGTTTGGCCGGTTCTGATCTAAAAGAGTCCTGGAACTCCGAATGGCAATCCACAGGGATGCTCGTCGGACGTTTCTATGGATCCATACAACCAGAAATCCGCATCAGGCCATGGTTCTTTCGATATCGTGCAGGTAGTAAACGCGCTACATCAGTTGTGTGCAGGCTGCGCTTAGGACACTCTTTTTTCCCCCGTATTCCTGAACAAAATAAGATGCAGAGACCATTCGGTCTGTGAGTGCGGCTTAGACGAGGGCACATGTGATCATATTTTTTTCAATTGTCCAAACACCTCGACGTCGCTTTATGACATTTTACCCTCTACTATCCCTCGTCCTATTAACTTTAAAACTCTGTTAACATACGTCGATTCTCCTTTCGTAAAAGTTTTGTGCAAGTTTATAGATACTCATGATATAAGGTTGTAATTGGGTTGTAAATACATAAGGTTCAAGATATTTGACTTGACGGTCTTGTTTGGTTATTATGTTTCTTTATAGATAGGTATATTAACTCTTCGGGTTATGGAATACTGCAACCAAATGTCAAAATATGTATTTTATTTGTGTTATCTGTGATGTTATATGGTGTCTGGTTCGATAAAATTCTTTTCTAGGTGGTGGAATACATGATAATCTCAATAAAACTGAACACTCAAGATTCCTGTGGTAACCATAATATATTGTACCGTGCTTCATCCAACACGTAGACATTGGCGAAATCAAACTACGTATGGTAGTTGTAAAAGCCAGAAAGAAAAAGAAGAAGAAAGAAGAAGTATTTTAATTTTTAGTAACCAGTTTCATTTGTAATGAACAACCGAGCCGAGCATATTGCGCATGGGTAATGCGCCACAAGTCGTAAGGTGATCACAATAACAAAACAGCGTATGACTCATCCTAATACGTATTAAACTTTGAGATGTAATTCTATACATACAAAGACTAAATTAGTTTGATTGTAATTTTTACATCCACAACTAATTATTTATTTAAATCACTTCGTCAAATTTGTATAAATTACTAGCTGTCCTGGCGAAATTCTTTCCACCCGTTTAGTATGGGAAATAATAAAGTATTATTTTCCCATTTTTCCTGATACTTTCCCATTATTCTCACCATAAGAACCTTCTCCTGATACCTAATAACTAAAGCAATAAAAAAAGAATTTGCCAAATCGGTCTAGTAGTTCGAAAGTTATGCAGTTACAAACACATTTAGCGATTCATTTTTATATAGATACACTATTTAATGCTGACCAGTGACAACAACGGTATTAAAAGCATGAAATAAAACTGTAAAAATAATATAAAAAGTGAAAAAATGTAAATACGCAGTAAATATTTCAATTATTGTATATACCTGCAATGAAATTAACTTTCGTAAACATAGATTTAAAAAAACTCATAAATAGAAATTAATTTGACTATGTTAGTATTACAGTGTTGATAAAACTATATTACGACTTTGTAGCAATATGCTACAAAACAGTGACTATGATTTAACGTGTTTTGTGAGTAACCGTATAGTGGATCAAATTTAATAATCAACAAAATCACTGTACGAAAATGAAAAAAGAAACTGGTTTCTAAAATCCCTCGTTTCAAAACCGGTGACGCATTTCGTGTCACAGGTTACATTACGTTCCACGAAAATTATGAAACGACTCACGTTTAGCCCGCCTCTTATTACGTAGTATTTATATACTCTTTGTACATAGCAAGCCCGAATTCTTTTCTTTCTTTCTTTAGGTTTTGGCCTTCACGTTAGTATTTAGCCATTAGTCAAGTAGTAATTTGCATCAAATTTTATTTCAATTTCAATTAATTTTAATTAGTCATCAGTCATAAGTCGTCAGTAAGTCATGTCAGGCTCTTGGGTAAAACGGTGGCCTTTTTACACTAGCTCATGCAATGAGTTTTGGTGGCAAAGAGGAAATATACGATACGCTAATTTCTTCATGATTATTTCATTTGTGCAC
>NJDC01000973.1:1504-25853 GCA_002245475.1 Calephelis virginiensis
GGTACTTCATGAAATAAAGTGCTCATATTGCTTTGTGTGTTCACTGTTCAGTGACTCCAAACAGCACTCCAAACTAATTTATCTCTTTCAACTCTACAAAGCTTGAATTTAAATTCGAATGGAGTAGGTGCTCCTCTTGTCTCTAGGCAGGGGTGGTCAGTTCCATTTCTACTAACTTCTTCCTTCTGGCTATCTTGAACAATGGCAGATTGAACATATTCAGATAGAATTTATATTTTAAGTACCTCACCTATCCTCGAAAAGGTAGCCGAAGGTACATAGGTGTAATAATTGGCAAACAAACTTGGACTACGTTATTTTTATTACAAAGTTGCCAAACCTGGGATTCGAAGACTTCTCTTCAAAAGAACCTTTTTTTGACAATAACTAACAAAACCAAAAAATAATTAATCAAATCGGTTCAGCCGTTAGGAAGTTATGTCCGTAGAAACACATATATAGAAATTTATGTTTATATTATAGACCAAAAGTTAATAATCCGCTATTAATGTATTTCAAAAGTACCTTAAATGACCGATACGAAACCAATTTCAAATTCACACGACATCGAGTTTCAAGAGTAACCCTACAGGACACACTAGCCTGTATGACCTCTTTTATATAAACAAGTTATAAGACGTACTCTACATTCATATTCGAACGTACTTAATTTTAATATTGTTTTATTTTAATTCAATTGCCAGTATTATACAATTGACAATTAATTAAGTTAATTGGCCATAGATTATGAGTGTTGTTGTAATAATTATTCCTATATAAGGATTTTATATTTAAATTAAGTTATATTATAAGTACAGCAATACCAATTATTAATTTATTGGGACAGAGTTAAGAAGTATAAAAACAATACCAACTATCATAATACGCAACTAATAGGGATACTTTTTAAGCATTATATATACCTACCGTCGGTATAACGTCAGTGCTCACCACTGTATTGATCCGGCTTGGAGGATAAAGTAGCCGCGAAACTTACTTTTAGTTTAATTCCTGACAGGAGAGGTATACTATGTAAAATCAAGCTGAAATAGCATTTAACCATTTATAACGCATGAAGGTTATCTCAAGCACAGATTTACAACTTACCACCTGGTTAAGGGTGACCCTTGTTGGCCTTATCAATGCAGAATACATCACCAACTCCCTTTTAAGCAGCTCGTGAGAGGCGAGCATAGGTTACATGGGTCATTATCAAGAAGACCACAGGTATTAGAGTGCTGACTGGTGGTAGATTCATCGCCTTACCTCTTCCTGCAGCCATCATGATACCACCATTTCCTTGTCCGGTAAACTCGTACAAGAGTCCTAACACCCGCCCACGAGACAGTGAAGCACAACATCTAAGGCGTCTACAGGCCGTGTTGGTCCGGGCTCCTTTGCAGAATAGACCATCTGCCTTCCTGCCAGGCAGCTCGTAAAAGGCGAGCATAGGCTTACCGTCACTAACACCGTGACTAGGTGATAGATTTTCGCAGCGAATCACCCGGATTGGTACCCCCGCCATACCTATTCCTGCCGTCATAATAAATCGTGTTCCGGTTTGGAGAGTAAGGTAGCAGGTAAACTTACTTTTGCTCAAGGTCTAATATCCCGGCCTCCGGTTGGCAACGCACCATTACCACCTTTGGTGTCTCTAGGCGGCGTGAATTTCTTACCATCAGGAAATCCGTCTGCTTGTTTGCTTTCCAATATTATTAAAAAAAGGCCATGGTCGTATCTTACCATCAATAGAGCCGTGTGTTTGTTCGCTGTCTAAATGGCATAAAAACCACATAAGCATTAAATTAATAAATAAATAAATATCCCTGGACAAGTTACACAAATTGAATTAACCTCAACGTAAGCAAATTATATGCTTGTATTATGGTTGTTAGTCAACTATGCCAATACATTAAATACTTAAATAGATAGCAGAATAAATTTAATAAACACCCAGACCCGGAAATGCAGACATCTAAATGTTCATCACACAAATGCCTGAATGCCTCGTCGGGAATTGAAGCCGAGACTCGCGGTAAGTTGATGTTGTTAGGCGTGTATGCTACCTGCTCTAAGTCATTTAATTACCACTAATTGTAACGAGGTATAATCCATCCCATTTTTCTTTTATCGCTACTGCAATGGTTTTAAGGGTTATGGATAAGTGTTCGGTGTTACTTAAAAGCTAACAGTGTGCTTTTTAATAACGTTAAAGTAGAGTTTGTAAAACAAGCACCATTAAAAAAGTACTCTAAAACGAAAATTGAGGTAGTGTGCGATTTTTTGCTCTCGTTTGTATATTTCGAACATCAAGCAATCAGGATGCTTATTTTTTCTTTCAGTTCAATAAAAAAATTAAAATACCTATTCTTTTAAATTTAAATAGAAAGCGTCATTATAGCTTAAAACTCGACCAATGCTTCAATCTACACATCCCCAGCGACAAACTTAGAGGTTATTTTGAGAAATGGTTTAATTTGGGATATCTCACGCTTATAGTAAGAAATAAGTAAAGTGGATGTTTCACAGCTGCTGTATTTTCAAACAGAATGAAGTCAAAGATGTTAGTTCATATTTGCACATAAACGTATTATATATGTACCTATACAATATACATTGTTCATATAATAATACTTTTTGCATGTACAGTATACAGGACACAAAACGAGGGAAAATAATGTCCGTTTGTTTGTTCACTTTTCACGAAAATACTACTTAACTTATACCAAATGTTGTGTAGTACTTACTAATTAGTAGTATTACTTAGTAGCTTACAATGCGGTTATATAATACTATCGGCCCGCTTAGCATGGTTATGAAATATACATATAAACCTTCCTCTTCAATCACTTTATCTATTAAAAAACCGCATCAAAATCCGTTGCGTAGTTTTAAAAATTTAAGCATACAAATGGACATAGGGTCTAGGGACATAGGGACAGAGGAAGCGACTATGTTTTATACTATATAGTGATTAAGGATACCTTTTACTTCAAGAAAATCTTTCGTTCCCATCAATAACTAGAAAAAGTCAGTTACTACAGTTACCATAGGTTTTAAAGTTGTGTTTGTGTATGTTTTGAGAGATAAACCTGCCAAGTACGAGTCAGTCTCGCGCACCGAGGGATCCGTACAAACCTGTAGTGTACAAACCTATGCAAAAGTTCGCCCATCACATATTATTACATGATGTACCTAAACATTTACATTTTCGCAATTTTCCTTTATTACAGGTAACTACTGCTTTAGACGTTGCTTAGTACAAAATTTCAAGATTCTGAGTTCACGGGAAGTACCACGTAGATTTTCATCCCTTGGAGAGTTTCAAAAATTTTATAAATTTGCAACGTAAAGGGCTGACTCTTTTGATTGCTTTGGCTTAGAAGATTTTTTTTACAGCTTCATGGAACAGTGGCCCTAACTTTTTGGTATACATTTCAGCTAGATCTTTCCATGCTTTTTATTGAGACACAAACGAACGACGAAAAACTAGGATCACTTTTTTGTTATGAGTTCCATTTTTTCCTGTCTCAGTACGAAACCGCCTAAAAACCGGGACCATTGCAGAGAAAATATGAAAAAATATTTCCAATACAAATTGTTAATATCTATTATTGTCAAGCGAGAATTTCCGTTCGAAGAGAGATGAATCCCTATTTGTGCATTGCTGTCCTGTTCCTAGGAATGTTAGACCTTTTGTGGAAGTCTAATGACTAGCTTGGTTTTTCCAATTTACTTATAAAAAAAATGTTGCTCGGGATAAGATATGTGCCCGTTTGGCAATAAGCTTGCCACCTATCACATTGTGGGACTTAGTATCTTCGGCTAGTCGTAAGTGCCCTGGTTGAGCCTCTGCTAACCTGTTCGGGGATATGGGCGTGAAGATACTTACTAGTGACTACCTCACCCTTTGGACCCGAACATGACAGTCTCACTATGGCGGCAGTAATAAGTAAGGCTGTGGATCTACCTGGTTAAATTGCTGGTCATCATTCTAACCATAGGTCTTGTTTTTGGTTGAGAGACAAACAGATGGTATTCTATACAGGGGCCACAGACCTACAAGGACAAAATACAGATATAAGTGTAACAGACATAAAAAGAGCCAAAAAAACAGCCACAGTGTTGATATATTATACAAGTACTTATCTTTTTCAGTTAAAGAGTAATATCGAAAAAAATAGTCTCAGATAAGGGGTCCAAGAAAGAGCTGTTAACATTTTAATTTTCGACATCCACTTCTTTTTTTAAAAAAAATGCTGTGGCTGTTTTCTTATGCATCGTCAGAAAACTGCTTATTACCTATCATAATTTTAATTATGTTAACATTTTTAAATGAAATGTGGTAAACTTAAAATCCATGCTATACCTATTTTATTAATATCAGTCAAAAAGGATCAGATTGAAGAAAAATGACATAGTTTCAACATTGCGGATAAAGCGACGAATGTATGTAGGTAGGTATATTGCCTACTGGCTCGATTTAAAAATCAAGAATTTCACATTCGAAGAAATGTAATAAAAAGTTGACAAACATTATTTTTGTCAGTATGTTTGTAATGGTTTGTAGTAAGTAATACATTTTCTCGCCAACTGGAAACCCTGACCCCGCGGCGTGAATCACGCGATGCAGCACGAAAAACCACATTGACTGTGAATTGCTTCCAGATATAAAAAAAGGTGTGTGTGCGATTCATACACGATATAAGTGAAACTTCAGTAAATCGACAAAACAATGAGATGTATATATATTTGTGTCTCTTACCTGCAAAAGAATGAGATGAATATATATTGTGTGTCTTACCTCTCGTTTTTCAGTTTTACCCGTTTTGAAATCACAACGATTCTAAAGAAGTTTCACTTCAAAACATATATCCAATAAAAAATACCTAGTTATTAAAATTAATGTAGATCTAAGCTTCTCACTCTATAAATTAGCTCCAAATTTACAGTTTTATACATAAGTAAAAATTTGCGACACGGTAAACTAACGGTATACTTTTGGTCACTGTGGGAACTATGGTATTAAAGCGTAAGGATCGGTTGATGTTTTTGTCATCTAGCGCCCATGTGACTGTAACGAAACGTACGTAGATTGTGAGATTTTTCCAATGAAACAAACCTTGCTCATATAACCAAATATATTTACTACTTCAAAACTGAACAACGACTGCAGACTACCGCCAATTACGTAATATTTATATAGTCTTCATAGTCTTAGTCAACATAACATTCAAGCGGATATTTAGATGATTATATTAACAATAACAGTAGTAGCAATTACTTTATGCCAAAAATAACTTGTTTAATTACACCCGTCATAAATAATCACAAACCGATATACAACAAAGACAATGTGATAAAATTTTGTATAATAAGTAATACACTCGATACATTCATGATTGCCAACAAGATGTAAAGTTGTGAATTTAGAGCTTGTAGAGTTAGAGCGTTTAGAGTGAGACGCTTGAGTGTAGAAGCTCGATCTAAACGGTACCACCGCTTTTCATATTCCCGCTCCCATAGCGTCAATGCCAACCATTGTTGTGTTCCGCGCTAGGGGCTAGGATTAGCCACAGATTCGCACTACTGTCTGAAGATCCCGGCCACAAGAGAGTGACGCGGTATCTAGTGTCTTTATATATATTAAAATAAAATACCTGTTTCCCAAAAATTCCAAGTGTCAGAATTTTCGTATTGTTTCTATATTTTAAAATACAAAAATAAAAAAATACTCACATACCAAAATTCAGCTTTCTTGGACTTCAGAAAGTCCCCTATGAATTTTGATTATTTTCAGTGAATAGGTCTGTGATGTAATCGGTGGTTTCTAGGTACCTATCAATAACATCTAAAGTATTATTTTTAGCTATGCTTGAACCTATGTAGATGAAACTTGTCTACTATAGACATCGTGTTCTGAGAAGTTTATTGATCTGTTGTAAAAAAAAAGGTTTTTTTATGATATTAGAAGCTAAACAAGTAGACGGATTTTCTGACGGTAAAAAATTGACGCCGCCTAGAGACACCAAAGGTGGTAATGGTGCGTTGCTTACCTGATGCTGGGATGTTAGGCTTCGAGGAAAATTAGTTTACTGGCTATCTTATCCTAGGATTATCTCATCTTAGGTTTAGAAAAAGGTCTAATTTCATATTATAAACTCTCATCTCCTTAATTACACCTTGGGGATATAAAATTTGAAAGATACAGAGGTTGTTTTTTTTTAATGTATAAGCTTACATGCCTTCAACTTCAGATTTCTAAGACTTGAGGAAGTATCAACTGGAATTTTGATTATCAAATGTGAGTCAGTGACGAAATTAGGGGAATAATAATGAATAATATCTAAAGTATAGAATAAAATAGAATAGAAAATATTTTTATTCACATATACCTTACATGACGTAATTGTGACGAGTCTATACAATACTAAAAACTACCACCGGACCGGAACTCGGCCACACGCTGAGAAGAAAGAAACTCGGTAGGCTTGTCTTTTTTTCCTTATTCTGTACAAATGATTTAGTAATACATCACTACAATAATAAGAGATTGGTATGATGAGCAATTAAGGCTCCATACTTAGTCAGCCAGAAAAGCCAATCAGCGCACTCCCCCGTTCCATGATTACTATGAAATATTGCGCTCTAAAGTAAATGTCTTAAGCGCCAAATCACTATTTTTGACACTATAAAAGTAATTTGAAAAAAAATATAAAAACTGAAACAGTTATCTTTTAAGTATAATACTTATCTATGTTTATGTTAAGTCTGGTGTCGATATTTTCATAATTGAAGTATACAGATGGGTTATGCTTTCAAAAAAGGGTTAACTTTTTGATTCTTTTTCTATCGAGCAAAGTGAAATGAATCGTGTTTTGGAAACACTAGTCTTATAAAGCATATTAATGTTAATCTTGTGTATTTTTCTCGCCAAGATCCATAATTGCTTTGTATGAAAAAAACAGTATATTGCTGACGTATTTTAGCATACATGGCCCCTTAATACAAATAACTCTTATCCAATAAATATTCAGCAATGGTATAATAACCTTTTTATACAATTTCACTTAGACACATTTTAAATCTATGTAATGGCAGGTATTTCAGGAAGTTTATTGTAAAAGCGTATAGGTACGTTTGCCCATGAAAGAATGGCTTACTCTGAGGAGACGAGACAAATGCACAGCAAGTTTTATTTTATTCCTCGTATTCACACGATGTATATCACAATTATTTTTTTTGAATGAACGTAAATTCTTCTGAACATATATTAAATTTTTAAAGATATACTGGGAATATTAATTTCTTTGTAAACTTCTCTCAGGGAATATATTCGCTACCGTCACTGTACATTATTAGTGTGAAAACTTTGAACAGTGCTAATATTGGGTACTAAAAGAAAAACATTTTAGACCAAAAATGTCATAGATTTCGACACGTCATTTTCCGAACGTAATCCATACCAACTCACGGTAAAGGCTCTGGTGTAATCCAAACTAAAGCAACGAGGGTTCCAACTAACGTCGAAACGCTTCTAGGAAAGGTTAGGCTATGCCCTCGCGCTTCTCTGATGTCGGCACCCCATATTCTGATTCTGACGTTCGCAATCACAGACGTTGATCAACTTTCAATCTATCATTAAGTCACAATTTTGTATTTAAAATTTCCACTCAATGACTGATTAAAAGGTAATTACAATTTCTGAGTACGACCGTGAATCTTAGTTTTTTTGCGTTTAAATTTTGTCAAATTCAAGAAGTTCAGAGTTACAGTGGTTACGGTTCCTCAGCATTCGGCGCCAGTCACCGCAGAGATTTCATCGGGTCGTTTATTTTCGGCGGCAACAATACGTGACCGCCATGTTTGGATGCACTTTAACTCAAGCATGGCTCTTAACGATATCCACCTTAAAAAAATCTTAATCTCGCTGTACGGTACTAATTGTCTTTTTTTCACCAAAGATGGAAATATTCAATTTAGGCATAACTAAAACTGGTTTATGTATTCAATGCTAGAATTATAAAGGTCAAAGATTTTTGTGATGTAAAAAACCAAAAATGTCTAAATGAATTAATCTCTGGACAAATGACACAAATTGAACCCAAATTCCCAAGTAGGTACGCAAATTGTACGCGTGTGTTATGTCCTATGGCTGTAAGTAAGTGCTACTATATTTTAATACACAGAACCAATCGAATCCGAGCCTTGCGGTTGGTCGGTGGAGTTCAATACCTGTAATAAAAAAAATAAGTTGAAAGTTTGTAACTTCGTTCGCATGGGCTTCAATTTTAAGGTTTCCGCTAAAACCTAACTGAAAGCATGCTTTAGCATTCGCATTAGTCCTTCGTCTTCAGTCATTTATTACTAACTAGCAGCCCGCTATGGCTTTGCACGGATATAAAATATACGTAGAATAAATTTAACAAACACCCAGATCCGGAAACGCAGACACCTAAATGTTCGAATTCGAACCCGAACCTCGCGGTTAGCCAGTGTATTTAGATTTTAGAAGTGTACGCTAGCCACTCGACCAACGAGGCAGTCAACTAAATTTAACAATCAGCTAGTAATATACCTAGTGCATATACCTCCGATTCCAAATTCCAATTTGCATGACATCAAGATTCTAAGTAACCCTACAGGACACGTTTTGTCCACGATACACCTACTTACGTACTATTTAAATAAAGTTTACTTTGCGTAGGTAACCTGTAATACATTACAAGATTGCGTAATCATCTAACAAACACGTCATAATGTTTAAATATACTGTTTTTGTTTCTTCCACAAAAAAATAGTGTAGATTAGTCATAACAAAAAGTGCATAGGAACTATCTCCAATTCTCCTCAGGTGGTAGGCTGCTGTCCAGCAACTCACCTTAGTAGCCACTTAGCCTTACCGTCTGTGCTCGCCGTTGTCATGTTTCGTGCTGAAGGATAGGGTAACCGGTAAATAGTCTTAAGTCCCAGCCATAAATGACGCATCAGTAACATCTACATGGTGTCTATAAGCAAAAGGTCAGGAGATTTATTCCTTGCCATAGGAGAGCCACCTGCTTTTTCATTATCTAATAAATTTAAAAAAACAACTCATTGGTTATATCTTATAACTTATCTAGGTACGACAAGACGACAAAAGATAGTCTTACTGTAGATGAGTAACTATATCTTAAGAACTAAACTGTAATAAGCCACTAACAGTAGATAGCCGAAATGCTATTAAAGTTGACGGTTTTTGGTTTACTGCTAGAACCATAGATTTATAGCTTATATTAATAACATATTTACAGATAGAGTTAATACTAATAGAATTTTGTTGCTAGGATATTATTGGTATTTATCAAAAATCAACAGCGCAGCGGTTGCCTGGTTACTAATCTAAAGTAACCTTATATCTTATCTTAGATAGATTATTAATACTGGGCGTTAGAGTACATTTTTTCCAAATATATGGCTAGAACCTAACTTCTCAGAATGCATTATTCAAAAATTAATATCACATTATTTCACATTGAACCTAAATCAGATTTTGTCATGTACCTACATGCCGCCGTGTTGCCAGTTTACCTTTTTGGTCATGTAAGTGGGTAATTAACTAAATTAATTTACATATATCCATTAACACTTCAAATTATTAACTTGTTAGTGGGTTATGCTGTAAGGCTTTAAACTCTGAGCCTGTTATGGAAAAACAAGAGTTTTTTGACAAAAAAGGAAACAGTTAGATGAATATCTTTGTGGTAAGAAATACGCGTTATATACGCGTTATAACCTACATGTCTTCACGCCGGAGTCAAAACTTTTATCTGCCTAGTACCCTTAACATTTATTACTGTTTTTTTTCGAAATCTCTCTATATTGTCTTCGAATAATACCCCAACTATTTGATTTGGGAATTACAATTTGCAAATAGACACCAAAGGTGATTATGGTTCGCACCATGTTCGCACTTTTGCATGACTAGTTTATCTAATCAGTTTATCTACCCAGGTCTATCTACCCTCTAAACTGGAATAGGTACAATTAGCGGCGAACAGTATTGTTAAGGCGGCAAATTCGGGAAGGATTTTGCTTAAAGCCTACGCTGACTATAATCATATAATAAGTAGACACTTTAAATACCATAAACACCCCAAATATGGATGGAGAATGTCCAGGTTAGGAACAAATTCGAAATTTAACCAATATTATGAAAGTTTTTGAACTTATTGAAAAAATAGAAATATAAATAAAGTGCAGTGCTTATTTTACATTTATATAGTTATGCGTTAAATAGTTGCGTTATGCATGAGAAACTGCAACTGGTTTCATTTGCAATTTCATTCTCAAATAAAAATATATTTGTTTGAATCAGTTACGTAGGTACCAAATAAAAACAGCAGATACGGATAAATCACTATACTTACCAATTTCCTTTAGAAAGGCCGCCAATATAATTTTTTTACTTACATTAACATTTAATAGACAGATTTAAGTAAAATTTCTAACTTTGGTAGCTCTCTCTATTAAGTATAAGACAAAGTGTTGCCACTATAAAAATGTCTGGTTCATTTCTTTATTCTAGATGATTTTATCGTGTTCGTGCGTTACTGCTCCTAGTTCATTACTGGTGCGTTGAAATCAAATTGAAAATTCTTGTAGACTAAGAACAACTGAATATCTTACTAACTCGCTTCTCTAAAAGATAGGACTTTTTGAAATATAGTACCTATTTAATATCGGCATATAAGTATATGATATTCCTGTATATTTAATATACCTACTATCGGCCGAACATGAAAGTGTTGTTCTGGTAATGTATGAAATTATTATGTGATGATGACATGATTAAAAATTTTAGCTTTGTGGGTAACGAGTTACTTTTATATGTTAACGCGTAAAATTTCTGGTTTATTACATAGTACCCGAAAACCACATATATCTACAAGATGCAATAGATAGGTGAGTATTTAATAAGTATATAATCAGAATCAGAAAAATCTATACTCTCATGAACCATACAAGTGGTACTTGTGCGCGTCAACATTTTTATAAAATACCACCGGGTCGGAATCGCGGTCACACACTGAGAAGATCCGGCGAAAAAAACTCAGTGGGCTTGTCTTTTTTCAACACTAATAGTTAAAATATAAACTAGATTAAAAATACAAATTACAATCTAATTTTAACTTAAATAAAAAAGTAACAAAGTACAACAAATAACATTACAAATTTCAGTGGGAGACTGAAACGTCTATGCCCAAGCATGTTCGTCTTCCAAATACTTTAAGACGTTATAATAGTAGCCTTTCTTACATAATTTTGTTTTTACACATTTTCTAAACTTATTTAAATGTAGATCTCTAATACCAATAGGCAGCTTATTGTAGAGATGTATACATTGACCGAAAAAGGATTTACTAATTTTATGGAGACGAGTTTTGTGTACGGCTAGATTTTTTTTTTATTTCTCGTATTTACATCGTGAACATCACATTTTTTTGTAAACATAGTTTTTTTCAACATATGTATATTAAATTCTCATAAATATATTGAGAACTGAAGGTTAAAATTTTTATTTCATTAAATTTTTCTCGGAAGGAATCCCTTACCTTACATTAAGATTATAAATAGCTCTAATAGCTCTTTTTTGTAATACAAATATAGTAGGTATTTATATCTGCAGAATTTCCACAAAGAAGAATCCCATTAGACATTAGACTATGAAAATAGCTAAAATACACTATTCGGGCCATATTCGGGCCGTTTCAAACTCTGTTAATGTTTTTATTTTTTTAACTACAAAAACTGCTTAATTAAGCCTATTTGCCAGTTTCTCAATATAAATTAAAATCCTACCGAAATACTATCAAGAATCAGCTGGGCACTGAATTATTATATTATTAATTCTTTAATAATAAGTACATCAGTTATCTGAGAGAGAATTATTAAAACATGGGTCGTTGAAATTAATTTCATACAGAGACATGATCAATTTACTGTTAAACATCTGAGCATCACATGTTCTTCCTTATATGGGAGCAAGATGACCAGTCATGTTCCTTTTAAAGAATGTTTTTTGGCTTTCGAAATCATTTGCAACCGACCCTCTTCGTGCGTACGTACTTATCATAATGTGTTATTCTGCCACATTAAACCAAGTAAGTATATGTTGTGTTAATACACAGGTTTTATAAAATCTATAGGCACAAATAATAAAACTGTAGAACAGTGAATTCTGTGCAATATTTATATTATAAAACATTTATTCAACTACAGTTGGTGTGTTAATTTGTTCTTTAATCATTTAAAATCTGCTAGCTGTATTTTAATCGAATTTGGTAGGATTGCACAAATATATCTAGTTATTTTTTAACCAGCTGCAAAAATGGCTTACTCACGTTTTTCATAAATTTGTTATAATTGGTACCACAACACTGAAAAATAATTCTTTCGTCACATGATTGAAGTTTAGCCGATATTTAAATGTTTAGATGAACATTCCGATAAAAGATAATATTGTTTAGCTAATAATATGACTTCCGTAATGTTCCTGTATCCAAAGTTGGGATCTGAGGTTTAACATCTCAATTTGGCAAAGCATTAAAGATTTTAATTATATAAACCGCTTGTATTTCTTACTATGAAATGACAAGACATAGTACCTAAACATCTTCAACTACTATATTCTAATGTTATAATTAGTATTAGATGTTCTATTCTAAAGCAAGTTACATTGGTCTATAATCTAATAAAGAAATTATATCATTCGTTGTAGTCTTTGGTCATTAAATTATGTAATAAAATGTCATACAGAAAACTACTCTGACGATAGGAAACAACAAATAGGGTAGCTGAAGTAGGTTAATCTATTCTGACACAAGGCATAAAAAGTTCCCCTCCAAAAGTTCCAAGCCTTGTCGTGGCGGGGGGCTGAGTAACCGGAGTCGAGGTGGGACCCCGGTGAAACCAATTGGACCAGGAAGGTCGCTTCTCAGTACTCCTTTCCAGCCAGAGAGGACAAGAGAATAATACGGACAAGGGCAGTGGGCCGGTCTTGGCCTTCGTGGGGTAGGCGGAGATGAGCCCACGGGCATTTCATCTTGCCCACCCGGTCGTGATGGGGTTGCGGCAGGTACGGGGTGGAACCCCGAAGTGGGGCATGCTATGTCTCCGTACACCATTTCTGACGATATGCGGCCCCCTGTTGAAAAGGGCTGCGCGATGGAGATCGCAAGATCCAGCTCCCTCGGGGCAGTGGAAGTTTGCGAAAGCCTCCCCACATCCCCGGTACCTGGCGAAGGGGTGGACACCGTGAGGTTTTATTCGGTAGGACTCCGACATAGCCCGCCACTTCCCCCGAAGGTGGCGGGTACCCATGAGGATTTCCTCACGTTAAAAAAGGCATAAAAGTTAAATGGCTACATAATCAAATAATAATAATACTTACTTATTTGAAGTTTTCCATCGTCGACGCTTGGTAAAACTTCCAAATATTCATATTTGTTAATGAAGAAACACTTGTACAGTTTTACGTACCTATCTCATTTATTTTATAAATAGACTACCGGTTTCTCTTACAACAGCATCATCAGGACTAAATTTTTAGTAGGTACTAGTTAGTCCTTAAGTTTTAGACATGATGATGCTGTTATAAGCAAAACCGGTAAGCTATTTATGAAATAATAAATTATAAGTGATACGTGTAACAGTACAAGTGTTTCTTTACTTAAAAGTACAAATAACAATAATTTATACTTATCCGAATAGGTAAGAAAATGCTGCCTAGGTATCGTCATTCCTAACGCCTCTTTTACCGCATCTGAAGCAGCCAAGCCTGGTACCTAACTGATGAAAGTAAGCGAATGCTCTTGGAAATATCATATTTAAATAAACTTTATATAGGTATTTCATAATTTTAACTTTTTTTTATTTTGGGTTAATGAATTGAATTGAAACGAATGAACGTTTCAATTCAATCAATCATTGCCTATAATGTTAAATGTCAGTTGCTGTATAGTGCTACCAAATTATGTGTTCAGTAATCAAAATTGGAATTGTGAGTACCTGAAATGACTAAAGTAAAGAAATCATACAACTACATTTTTTCATTATGTTTTTACCATTATTGATATTTTCTAGGTAAAATTCATACCTTAATACCATAAGCTCTTAAAACGATATTATTTCAATAATACTAATTGTCATTGAAGAAAGAGAACATTATGACTTATGCCATAACATTGCTTTTATAAATAGACATTTACCAACATGGAAATAATACTGCTTTAAGCGTTCATGGTACGGCCACTAATAAATAATATCACACTAGCGACGCTACTTGTATTTTGCCTACTGATCAAGCAAGTTGGTCGCACAATACTACCGAGTACTGACCTCAGATTACTTAGTAACGCTACGCATACCGACTCTTGTCTATCATTCGCACTGTCATTAGGATTAGGCTAATTAGCGTTTCCACCTTAGTGATTTTTTCACTAGATTCGGTAAATTATTCGTGTATAACAGAGACATTTTGAAAAAAAAAATCACTAAAAATATTGATATTTGCAAAATTTAGAATAGATTAGAAACATCATATTGAGAACACTCTATTACATTAAGCAGTCTCTGTTTTCTTAAGTATGTCAAAATAACACTAGATTTTTCTTTAACAAAACTAAACGAACAGTATTTATTCCGATTTTCCCAGATTTCGGCGAATCACTAAGGTGAATATTTACTTACTTAATATAAATAACCACTTCTATTATTAAACAAATACACAAAAATATTTATAAGATAAAAAAGGTGTGTGTGCGATTCACACACGATAGAAGTGAAACTTCAGTAAATCGACAAAAGAATGAGATGAATATATATTTGTGTCTCTTACCTACCGCTTTTCCATTGCACCCATTTTGAAATTACAACGATGCTAAGGAAGTTTAACTTCAAAAACAGTAATCAGATGTTTCGAAATATTTGTAAGAAGGTGTAAATGTATGCTCATATCAAATTTGAAACGTAATTTGGATTATGAATGATTATGGTAAACTTAATTAAAGCGTTTGATATAGTTCTATAATGCAGTTAAATATTTGGTATACATGAAATAGTATATATAATAAACTGTAATATCATGTGCCTAAGAAAGCCAAATTCCAAATCGTTTGTAATTACAAATACGTATTAAACCTTTTCATAAGCTATATATTATACCTGTTAAGCTATATTACCTGTTCTTGAGAGCATTTCCTTAAGTACTGCCAGTGCTTACAAAGAAGTGTGATATCAGCCGCTGAGTTTCATTTTCCAATATCGCGGCAAACCTCAAGTTTCATGCTACTACTTTGATGCATGGAAATCCTCTAACGTGCGATTCCAAAGACTTGGAACAACTCTGTTATGGAACTAATTAGTAGTGGTGGTTATAAACAGATGCGTCTTAGATACCTTCAAGAAAAAAGCATACTTATTCCCTAAAGGTAAGTAGTGCACCTGTGATACTCCTGGCGTGGATTTCTGGGGGTGGTAGTGATCGCTTACCATCAGGTGACCCAGTTGCCTGTAAGCCTCCACTTCTATAAAAAACAACATGACTAACACGTTTCATTTGGTGACGATTATGTTACAACGTGGTCAAAACAGATCTAGGGCGAGAATCGCTATCTATCTTTCTAACTCCTCTCTTAGCACCTTTTTACAAAAATTACATTAACTTGACTCTATTTTTAAAATTTTACATAATATGACAATGGTTTCGAGTTTCACGAATCACATCACAAATACTAAAGACGTGATAATATTTTGAGCGATATGTAAATTATTGTGCAATAAAGACAATATATAGCACGAATTACATTTTTTTCCAACGGGAGTCAAAAATATGGACTTTTACGTAGATGGTGATGATTAAAATTTTAATAACTAAATATAAAAATCTAATATTCTATTTGCATTAATTTAAAGATATTCTAAATTTTGGAAATGGAATTCCTTGATTTTTTAGCTGTCGACACGGTGACATAAGAATCTTGTCGTTTTCCATAAAGCTAAGCACGCACCGATAACCGCGAAACCGCGATTTGTTGCCGCGAAACCATTTTTATTTCTTTAATTTTTGCTTTAGTACGAGACAAATATAATGTGGTCATTGGCCGTAGCCATTGATTTAATGTCACAGCATCAAAATCTTATGCGACTAGGTATCTAAATTAGAAAGAAATACTGACAAATATTAGCAAGTTTAAGTAAGTGTGTTATGTTCGTTTGTATTCTTTTTTATTTTACTTTTTTATATAATATTGGAAGGCAAACAAGCAGACGAATTTCCTGATGGTAAGAAATTCACACCACCGTAAGACGCCTAAGGTGGTAATGGTACGTTGCCAACCTGAGGCCGAGATGTAAGTTCTTTACCGGCTACCTTACTCTCCGAACCAGAATACGTCAACCGCAAGCACTGACGTTATGATGGCAGGAATAAGCAAGGTGTTGGTACCAATCTGAACGAGTTGCTGCGAAGCTCTAGTAGGATGCCACAGTGTTAGTGACGGTAAGCCTATCCTCGCCTTTTACAAGCTGCCTGGCAAGAAGGCAGATGGTCTATTCTGCAAAGGAACCCGAACCAACACGTGGAAAAACAATTGCATTAATTTGTATCTAGAGCGTTGTTTTTAGTTCCTTAAAGAATTCCAGTGATTTATTTTACTAAAACCTTGAAATCTAATGAGTTTTGAGAAAATCTGGTGATGTTTATTTTGGCAAGGTGGCATCACTGTCCACTGAGTCTAATGACAATTGATAAATGACAATTGACATTAGTAAGTAGCATGAATTTTCAGTTTTATCAACACGTCCGTGAATATTTACTTTAGTTTCGAATTTTGATTACGTTTGAAGCAAATAATGAATGAACAATGAGTTGACGTGGAACCATAATAAAGATTATTTACTAAAGCATTCCAAGTTGCTCGGCATTTAACAAAATACGCAATTATGGCCGGTGCGTCGCTAAAGTTAGGTTCTATTTTATCTTTATGTGTTGTATTTTATGCTGTATTTTATAGAAGAAATGACGTGGAAGATTTAAGATTATCTTCTGTGAAAGAACACCTATTGTATTTAGAGAAACAAAACAAAGTAGCAGAAGGTATTTATCAGCCAAAAGTTGCATTGGGTTATGGCGCTTGTCACGATCTGTTTGTAAATGCTACTTTACTATTAAATCCCAAGGATTTAGTAGGAGATCCAGAACACTTTAACGAAATATCGAACAAGGAAGAATTTCTCAAAAGTTTCACATATTTTTTTAAACATGGAGCAGCTGCTGAGTGAGTATCATCTGTTTTTAACCTGTTAGTTTTTTTCTACCGGCTTTAAGCAATTGTTATAAACGCTTTTATACTCGTTCCAGCTTTGCTTCCTCTAATTCCATTTTTGTTTAGTTCACATAATGAAATAGTGATTTTTTTCTCAAACAAAATGTTATTTGGTTTAGAAATTAAGAATTAACATAACATTTGTATTTTTTTTTATATTATGAGTAATGAAGTAAGTAATGAAAAAATAAATAAGGTACATAGCTAAAAAGTCAAGAATTAACGCTCTTGTTCAAATTTCATAACATGTTTCAAAGATCACTTACAGTACTTTATCTTTGTTTAGCCCCTTTTTAAGTTTTTCTTTGGACCCTTGATAAGTAATCCATCAATCAATTGTATACTGTTAATTAGCTATTTGCTTTTGACCACCCTAAATTATCACTTAATATATGAGAAATATTGATTTATTCAGTTCAATAACATAATATAATGTTTGTACTTTTTAGACGATTTATGTCTAATAGTCAACTATTTGACAAGTTAGTAGAAGAATCCTTAAAATTGCCTGATACAAAATGGGCTATTGGTGGAAATGCTCCTCTCATGGCTAAGAGATTTTATGTTGAAGGCTGGAAGGTGTTACTTGGTGCAAAAATGAGTCAAAAACTAAAAACATACATTCCAAATGACATTGAAGTGGTAGGAAATGAAATAGGAGAAGAGTTAAGAGATGATGTGCATATGATCCTAGAGTACAAAGCTAATGAAAAATTTGGTGCTTTTACATCACCAAGAGCAAATAGATATATTATGCACAATGATGAGAATAATCCTTTATTGACATCTTTAGAAAAATTAGGAGAAAACTTATCTAAATTTAAACCCAATTTATTAGTTTTAAGTGGATTACAAATGATGGATAATTTTCCGTTTCACCAAGATGGGAGAGGTATGTTTTTTGCATTTGTAGCTATACCTATGGTTTTGACTCTGTGGCTCTTATTGCACAAGACAAACGGATAATATATTTATTCCTGTGTTGCTTGAACAAAAAAAATTCTGCAGCTACAACAAGTCTTTGTAGATCAATCAGCAGTGTCCAGACTTGAACCTTTTTGTTGAATGTTCAGCATTTTGACTATCCTCATATTATCGTAAAGGATAAAGAAAGGTCTTAGGTTGTGGTATATAAAGCTACACAAGTCTTCATGATAACAATATATTTATTTAACTAGAACATACAAAGGTTCCTGTGATGCCTCTATATAAATCTAAAAATTACTACCAGTAGGATTACTCTTGAAACTCGATTTATGCAATATTGAAAATTGGATACATCATTTTAGGTATTCTTGAACACAATAACTAGGGAATAATTCACATTTAGTTTCTGAAAAACAATAAATTATTCTATCGGATTTCTTAAATTCTTTAGAAATTACATGTTAATAAGCTGCTAGAACTGTATTTGAAAGTACCTAAAATGACATAATATATTCAAGGCCAATTTGCAAATTGTGTGAAATCAAGATTTAAGAGTAACCCTACAGATCAGATTGTGATCACTCACTGAGAATTTTACAGACATCAGAGAGCTGGGTATCATAAAATACCAGAAGTTTTACACAAGAGACTTAAAAACCCTGCCTCAGGTTGGCTACGCACTACTGACATCTTTGGTGTCCTTGGCATCAGATTTATCTGCTTGTATGTCTTCTTATTTTATATAGAAATAAAAATTTTATTGCCATAATTTTTTTAATCATTACTTTTGGCTTTAACTAAGTAACTAACTATTAAGGCTTTAACTCGTTTGTTGAGTGGCTATTGTACACGCCTAACTACATCGACCAACCTCGAGGCTTGGGTTTGATTCCCGGTGGGGGCAGGCATTTTTTTGTGATGACCATTTAGATGTCTGCTTTCCGGGTCTGGGTGTTTATTAAATTTATTCTGGTAAATATTTAAGTATTTCTATGTATTATAATTGTTGACTGACAACCATAACACGCATATAATTTGCTTACTTTCGGGTTAGATTCAGTTTGTATGACTTGTCCAGGGATATTTATTTATTTGTTTATTTAACTTTGACCATTGTTCCATCATTTTACTTAATTTGCCAATTTTAAGGGTTGGAACCTTAAAAACCCCAATCAAATGACCATACTTAATCCACAAACAAATACACCTAAAAAGGATTATGATTACAAATTGTAAATTTCCTTTATGATAGTTTATATTTGGTTTTGTTTCAGATTTGAGAGCCGACAGACTGGATTTAGTTAAGCAACAAATATTATCACAGCCACTAAACACTTTGGCTCATTTTGAAATGGCAAGCTATGTTGATTTAGAGCTACTTTTACATTTGACGTCTAAGGTTTTGCCATATGTAGACTCAGTAGGAATGAATGAACAAGAACTGTCTAACCTTCTAAGTGTTCTTGAGCATGGAAAGGTAGTTGTTGTGGCTGACTCAAATCCGCGAGTTGCCACAGCATTGGATCAAATGCGTAAAACATTCCAGCTAATACGACAAAGCAACAAACAAGTTACAAGTAGAAGAAAATTGACTCGCATTCATGTACACACTTTAGCCTACCAGGCAATTTTAACAGTGAAAGACTCTGCTTGGAAAAGAACAAAAGCGGCTGCTGCTAAAGCAGCTTTAACAGCACATAGATATGTTTGTAACAATCAAAATATAGCACTAAGTAAATCTAAATTGTTATTAGATGATAGCTTCTCAACAACAACGGATAATGATAATAATAGCAGGGTATTTTTTGAACCAACCCAGCCAGTGGCATGTTGGGATGAAGTTTTAGATGGTGATAATGTTGAAATATGTGTAGCTCCTGTTTTAATATGTACAGAAGCACAATTAACTGCAGGGGCTGGTGATAATATATCTGCTGCCGGTTTGGTATTGCAAGTTGAGAAATGATCAAGATTTTTTCGAACAAACGTTTCTGTGAATATAGAATATACCGATTGTTTTGTAAAAGTTGCCATTATCAATTTAAAAAATAATAAAAGAAACATTTTCACACTTATATACAAACCAATGAAAAAGGTTTGTTTAAAATAAACCCATAAATTGTACCTCATGCTTTTGAATAATCAACATATACATTTTTTCATAAATTAATAATTATTATCAAAAATGTTTCGGTAGAGCTAAGTATTTCTGGATAAGATATCGAGATGAATAATGTATTAGGAACAAAATATATTGCATAATTTGAAATTTAATATTTGCTTGTGTATTAAACTGACTGTTTTTTGTCAGTTAAGAATTGTGGAGAAGAGAATATGGAACAGCCTTTGTCATATCTGCATTGAATAAATTTCTTTGCATAATACAAATTTCTTGCAAATTAACTTTAGCTTGGTCTTCATACTGAAGTATTATTTCTTTTAATTCTACAACAACTTAGTTAAAAAATGCAAAAGTTGTTTCCAAAATGATGCTCTATTTCCATCATTTTAGCATCATGTGTGAACAGATAGAAAAAACTTTCAGTGTTTATAGTTAGGATAAGACAATGTCCGTTGAGTCAGCTAACAAATAAAATGGAAAGATTTTGTTGTGCATCAGAATTTAATAAAATAACAGTATGTCCTAACTAAAAAGAAAGTACTATTATTTATTAAACTAAGAATGAACATTCTCATGCTGAACTTTTTAAAATGAAGCTGTGTTATTTTTAAATTAAAGGTTAGTATTTTAGGAGCAATATTTAAAGGTGAAAGTTTTATGATAAACATACTTATGAATATTTTAGACCATTCTTTATATTCTATTAATCATAAAGTACATTAATAATTAAGATTTAATTTTAAATTATATAAAAGGAAGGTGATTCTTATTTTAACTATTGTTGACATTTTTACTTTGTATACATTCCTATAAAATATATTTATTTATTCTTGGTGTGAATAAAATATCTATTCAAAACTTGTATTATTTATTTAATCAAATGAAACAATTGTTATTTTAAATAAAATTATAATTACATGGGAAGAGAATTATTTACATTAAAAATATATAATTTTTAATTTTGAATGCCATAAATATTGTCACTAAGTAGTTAAGGATTTGTGGGAAAATTACATTGAAGTAGGTAATACAACATAACTTTATTTCTCATAACTTAATAATTTATGAATTTTATAATTAAGAATAATAAAAGACACTAACACTAGCATAACTTACATTTAATTTAGATATGCTTTTATGAAGAATATTTAATTTTAACATACTGAATGTTAATCAACAAAATATTGATTAATTATATTAATATCAGCAATTACTTGCACAGTCATACTATTTACAGTAAAATAAACTTATAGAATTTAATTAAAGATATTTAAATCAAACAAAAATCTTCATCCAAACAGAATTATTAATTTATTAAGAAACAAAATAATAAAACTGCAAAAACCAACTCCATTTACCAACCACATAATAATAATGTTTATTAGCAGAAACATGAGTTACAAAGTTCATTACAAGGATATTTGAATTTTTTTTTAAATTATAGTAACATTTTCATCATACTACATGTATATATACTGCTTCCTCTGCCATGTTACAATTTAAAATTAGGCATATGTTTTAGTTTACCTATATTTAAACATAACATTTTGATAATTATTTTCCAAAAGATGATTCCGAAATGGTCTCACACGAATTTGATCAACATCCGACTGGTTGTTTTTAAGTTATACTCAACACTTAATAACTCAAAAACTACTATGGACTAAAACTTAATATGGGACCACTTCGGAACCTTTCATTTTAAAAAAGAACCATCAAATTCTGTTGACTATTGGCTGAGTAGTTGCACATATTAATTCAAATTAAGAGCCCGTTTTTTTGGAGTTGGTTAAAAAAGAACTCCAGAAAATGCTTCTAATTTCAAAATCTTGCATAGTTTGGGCCTCAAATGGTAATTTTAGCTCCAATGGAAAGAGGTTTTTTTTATTTCTGTTTGTGTGCAAGTGTCCGTCCGTGGCACTATAACTTGAATGGATGGCCCGATTTAGATATGATTATTTTTGGTTGAAATGCAACATAATTCTGATGGTTTTAAGTTAGATTACATACATGTTTTAGTTGAAATTTTTTAAAATAATATTCTAAGAATATTGAATATGATTAACTAAATTAAATGTGATTAATGACTCACATAATTATTAATTTAATAGTTATTTGTGTTAGCATTACTAATAAAACAAAATTGAAATTCTGGCAAGTGATAATTATCATTTGACTTTATTTGGCAATGTTCGTCACTAAATCAATCAAGAACACTGGCTGGCTAGAAATTGCCATAAATTCCAAAATTTACAATCTATTATTGAACATTTGATTACTTCTGTTAACTTCTACTGATTAGGTGTTGTCCAAAATTCTTCGGGTTTGCATTGTGGTGGATTTACACATACAGATCATGACCAAAAACTGGAAATCCCAATTTCCATCAGACTATTTTCAACATCCCTGCCACAGGACAGCAACACACCTATATCATTAGTGTCTATAGGCCACAGTAGTCTCTGTATATAGAAAGCCCATGTGCTACTTCATTGACTTATCACATAAAAAACAATATTTTGCATGAAATACTTGTACTTTTGCACATAAATATGAAGGGGTATTGGTCTTGTCTTTTGTTGAAAATACATTGTAATACTAACAAAATTTAGAATTTCACATGTAGCATTAATGTAAAATACATTATTTAATTATTTTAGATTCTGTTTAAAAATGGCAACTATAAAAATAAAAAATAAGTTTAGTACTAATACCTACAATATTGAATAGAGTTGCAATTTGCAAATAACAATAAAAATCTTACTTACTTCATGAAAATACATGAGATCTGAAAATCAGACCATTATTTATAATGTAATAACTTTAGGTTAATTTGTTAAATTTATGCATTAACAAACATCAAATAATCAAACTCCACAAATCTTATCCACATTGAATTTCGTGAGGATCACAATTTTGTTAAATTACTAAATTAAGTTAAAGTACACATAACACTTGTGATTTTTTTTCAATACAGCCTTAATGTAACATCTAAATGAAAAAAAAGTGTAAACAATAACAATGAATCAGTCTTTTTCCAGTTATTATTACATCAGAGCTCAGACCTCAATCATCCTCATTATTCTTTTTTCGTTTCGGAGTTTCATTTGCATTTTTATGATCATAAAGACCACTTTTAACAAACCTCTTGGCAGCTTCTACGTCTACTTTAGGTCGTAAATTTCGGTCTTTGACAGTTTGCCACTTCATCATTGTAGCTTTTATCCTCTGTAACTCATCTTTAATTGGATGTTTGGTTGGATCTACGCCCTGTATTCGAAGTTGGATCCAGTACAAGGAGTTTAAGGTGTAAACTAAAAATAAATCGTATTCTATCCGTGCAGGAATCGACATTTTGTCATACTGTGATTTTAAAGGCAAGAGTTGGTCTAAAATTTTTTGAAGCTCCATCAAATTTTGCTTAAGATTATCGCAGTTGTTTACAAAATCGGTGTCTTTAGACAATTCACCGTAATCGATATTCCAATCCATGTTGTTAAATTCCTTACTTCTTCCACAGAAGACTATAAGACGTGATAACAGTTGCTATGTATCTTGCAAGGGTTAAAATCTAACATGAACTAATTCACAGTATTCTTAGTAAGAGCAAACAATCAGTCAATGTTCCATTATAATTATATTTAATAAAAAATACAAATTACAAAGTAGGTAGGTAATATTGATAACTGAAATAACCTCAAAATGTTAAATGAAATCAATCAAAAGAGTAAAGGTAGCAACGGTTGGCGGGAACGGTCGGTGGGGGAAGGCGCACTTTTCGAGGGTTCCCTCCAATCTTTAAGCTAAAAATGTGTAATATAATGAAAAAATGTATAATTTGTAAATTAATTAAAGTGTAAATATTACTTAGTTGTGTGTAAATGTGATTTAGTAAATAAACTATACTAGTGAAAGACTATTGTAGAGTTTTATC
>NJDC01000973.1:31182-46255 GCA_002245475.1 Calephelis virginiensis
ATTATAAACTTCACTAAGGAGTTCTTAATACTCACTGCCATCTCATGGCAGTTCGATAGTACCATTCTGAAGATATAGAGAACTTCATCATAATAATGTTATTCGCAAAGAGAATAGAGATAGCGTCACTTTTCATACATGAATGACATTTGAATTCCTCCCCTCCCCCCCTCCTGGCAGCAGCCTCATTGTAAACAGCTATGAACGTCATGGCGCGGTTTTTACCCGCGCCCTCGGCGGTTGCGGGCCCGCCGATTCCGTAGAATCAGAAAAAAGTGAGATCACATTTCACTACGCGATTTTCAACCGCAGCAGCCGCGGTTGTTTGCGGTGCCCGCGGCAGCGGTCGTTTACCCGTAGAATCATGCGTTGCGACCGCGCGCTTTGCGGGCGACTATTTGTACTGATAATTTAACCGCAACCGTCAGCTGCACGATCGTCAACCGCCAAGTTTGCGGGCGATAATTTCAACTGCGGCGCAACGCATTGCAAAGCACACTGAGGCGGGCCGGGCCGCATCGCATCGGCGCATGGGGGATTAGTGTTACTTAGTACCAAAAAGTAGAGCAAATAAATAGAGAGGCGTCTCGACGTTAAAAACGTCAAGTATGGAAAGTGGCAACTCCAGTGGTTTGTCTTTAAGTTTTTTGCGACAGTAGGTACCTATTGCCTAGTTTTAAGCTATCGATAGTATCTATACTAGCAAAGACAATATATATATATATATATATTTACTAATCTCTGATACTACTGATGTGACGTCAACTATCGATAGGCAACACTAACGTCCTCATCGGGGAATGCGCGAGGGGTGCTTCGCGTAAATCCGCACCGATGCGCCCCAGCATAGTGGGCATTGCTCCGTACAAAATGTATGCAAGCTATCTAGGCGGATTATTGCGCTGCGATGCGCCCCGTCCCGACCTAGGTATCTAAATAGGCTTTATTTTTAGCAACAACGTAAAGTTGATACTATAGCAGTCACGAGTCAGGTTATGTCAAACATTTTTTGTATGTCAATTATTAAGGTCAGCGAGCATGGACATGGCCATGAAGCTTTACTACAGGAGATTGCCTTTCTAACAAAGACCAGTACTTGCTATCTTCAATGTATTTCTGTTGGTCACAGGAGATAGCAAATATAAAAGTCGTCATTTGATAGCTATTTGATGTACACTTCACCCAGAGATCATAACTGAAAAGATACTGAATAGCCCCGCAGGGGGTTTAGCCTAAGCTGTTATAACAATATTATTTCAATGATAGTAATTGTCATCGGAGAAAGACCACAACATGATGTATAGGTACCTATTACCTTCCTTAGAGTTGCTCGTTAACATTTAGCAACATGGAAATAATACTACATACTTTAAGCGGTCATCAAAAAGTATAACATTACTAGTCTGTGAAGTATAATTACGGTCATGTCTTTTCCATAGTAACAGGAATATTTGGTGGTCAATGTTTCCAAATATTGCTTACTCACTCTTATGTACTGACATCCCTTTCTGAGATTCTTGTGATGTCTTAACAATTTTAAATTGATTTGATCACAAGAATCTGAAAATTTACAGTCCAAACAAAAGAAAGGTAAACAAAAGATATTAGAGTGAGTCAGCTGTATTTGGAAATTAGGCCTTTGTCAGCAGTATAATCTCCAGTAGCAATACAGATTCTTGGACAAGGCTCTCCTGATGGTAAGAGACAACCGTGAACTTGACTATAGACTATGTATGTTACAGCTTACAGATGAGTCACTGCTCTGTGGCCGACATGTTAGGCCTATTGTGCAAGCCTACCTATCGCCAAGGGCTACCCTACTCTCTGGACCAAACCATGAGTCATTATGTCAGGAATCGTGAGTCATTAAGACATTGTAACTTGGGCGAGTTGCTGAGTAGCACTGTACCACTACCACTGACAGATCTTGTTGGTAATGACCTATTATGGTTTTAGTCTGTGCTCCTAAAAGCTGACTGGTGAGAGGCATATGGTCTAGTATACTCAGGGGACCCGGACCAACAAAGGGTATATACTGATTTATTTTACGAGTCAATTATCAAACAAATATATCATGAGGCAGCTTATAAAATAGGTACCTAATATTTTTAAATTTCAATATGTGCTCAAAGAGCGAAGAAAGTACGACAGCCATAGAGAAAACTTGTTTGTTTCTCAAAGATTAAAAAAGGTATGAAACTGATTGTGATTATGTGAAAGTGGGCACTAGCATCCTATGTGTCGTATCTGTGGCATTATAACTCCTAAGCAAATGGACCAACTACAATGTGGATTCTTTTGTTTGAAAACTGATGAGATAGAGATGCTTTTTATAGACTCTATGGAGAGGTTATAGAGTTATTAAAATTTTAAGTTTATAATTATAGATTATCAAATGAAATAAAATGCATAAAAATTTACTTATTTAAAAATGGTAAACAACTCCTTAATTGTAAATATTAATGTATAGGTTTATTGGTTGAAAAACAAAATATTAGTTTTATTATTAGTATACTTTAGCATTAATGATAATTACAGTTTGTCAACACTTTAGGTATTTCTGAAGTTTCTACTAATAAATTGTAGAGTACATTTAAATTTAATTAATCAAATAAAGTGTATCAATCATCTAAGTATTCAAATGGTTCAGGGGGCTCAGGTTCTTTTTCTTCTTCTGCCTTGGGGCCAAATGCTGCTACAGGTTCCACCAATACTTGTTCCTGTTCACCAGAATGGTTCAACATAACAATTCCACCAATAGTTACATCTTTTAGTGGAACATATCCAGATCCGTCAACTACAGTAAGCCCTTTAAGTTGCTGCCTCATCACTCGGGCTGGATTACTAAGAATCTCAAAGTTTGGTTCTGGTTCTTTTTTCTCTTTTGTCTCCTTCTCTTCTCCTTCTTTTTCTTCCTTTTTTACGTCCTTGGATGTACCTTCTTTTTCGGACTTTCCATGAACAGTTATATTTGGATTAGGAGATTTAGAAGGCTTTTTCTCCTCTTCATCAACCTCCATTTTTGATGTTTGGGCCGATGTAACACTGCTAGTTCCTGATCCATCAGTACCATGAGCACGTCTGCGAGCTCTGGCAGCTGCAATACTTAAAACAGCAGTAGTGACTCTCTCTCTTTCTTCACGTTTCTTTTCTTCAAGAGGTGCTGGGTAGGCATACAATGAAGGTTTTGAATTTGATTTTAAATCAAGCTGTGGCATTTTTAAATCTGAATTAAGGGCAATTAAACAAGTGGGTGTGAAGGCTAATGAGAGACAGTGTGCTAGAGGGAACCAGTACCAGTATTGAGTAAATACCAACATGCCCACCACAGCAAGCATATTCATATGCCCAGTCCTGTTTTGAAGAGATACTGTAACATTTCTGCCACCAGCATCAATAATTCCTTGAGCGAGGATTGCACCAAATTTAGCCATAACATCTTCATGTTTATTTGAAATAACCTGTGCATATAGCTGGCGGAAATATGTGACCTTTGGGCATAATGATTCTGTTTGCTGAATTAAAATCATTGCTGACGCAATCAGTGCTCCTTGTCTAACGAAATTTACTGGATCAAACTTCACCATGGGTTCTAAAAGTCCAATAGCTTCACGATTTCCTGTACCTGCACATGCAATTCCAAGAGCCATAGCAGCACCATAACGTACATGTGGATTATATGACTCCGCTAATAGAGAAACTACAGATGGACATTGTTCGGGTGTTCTGAATAAGAGAAATCCAAGAGCAGTAACTGCTGCTCGACGGACATCATCATTAACATCAGAAACTGCAACATGGAGTAATGTACGAATAGAATTGTTGTTACCTGTGCCACAATAGGCAGTTGCAATTGTATAGCAACCTGCACGTCTTAACAATGGGTCTTTATCCCTCAGTAACTGCTGAACAAGTGCATCAGCTTCTTCAAGACGACCATACATTGTGAAGGAAATGCCAACAGCTAAACCACGTAAAATTTTCTCATGTTGAGTCTCTTGAGCATATGCAACCATATCTTCAATGGCAGCAGCATGCCTTGATCCTAACATTACCATTCCCATAGCTATACCAGCAGCTTCACCAGTTACAGCATCATCTTGATAAAGATTAAACTTCAGTTGTTCATAAACATCTTGTCTGTGAGTACCCATTGCAGCTAGACCCAGTCCAAGGCAACCTCCATGGCGAACCATTTCATTTTGAGCATCTTTTAATTGAGTTAAAAGATAATCAATGATATTGGCGCCATGATTAGCATGAATTAATCCTAGAGCATAGAGCCCACCACCCTCTGAATATCCCGATGAGGGGCCTGCCTCTTTAGGTAAATAAGACTGCATTAGAGCTAAGGAGTCATCTTCATGGCCTCTATGAATAACTCCTAATGATGCTGTCACTGTCAGCTTAGCCCAATTAGTCGCCCTTGCTAACCATTCTAAGTTATCTCTTAAAAATTGATCACTTGTAGTCCCAGCATGCATAAATGCATTAGCAATAACAGTTGCTGTGTGGCATATAGAAACTCTTATTGCGTCTTTAGTATTTTTTAAAATAAGCATATCAGCATGATTAGACCTAATTAAAAATTGTAATTGTAACTCTATAGAAACATCTCCTCCTAGGATAGATATAAGTTTTTCTACCCTTTTTTGGTGTTCCTTTTCTTCATCATTTAAACTTTCAATATCTCTTTCAGGTTTTTTAGGTTCTTCAGAGGTGGTCTGGTCAACTTCCATTGATGATTCAGGGAAAGGACCACCTTGGGGTTGTGGTTTACCTCCAAGTGCACTTGGAATAGGAGCTGTAATTCGCAAGGCTTGTAAAACTCTACCTAAGAACTGTTGTGTAGCAGAGTCATATAAATCAAATCCAATTTGATAAGCCATAAGTACTGATTCTTGAGGACCATGAGTTAATTTGTCTAGAATTTCAGCTACAGACAGAGGATCTTCCAAAAATATGAGACACTGACACATGTTAACATAGTCAGGAATATTTAAACCTCTGTATAGGCCTACTAAGGATCGAAGGACTGTACTGCGGAAACCCTTATTTTGAAGAAGGCTCATAGCGACAGTGAAGGCATATTGAAGCATTCCTGTAAAAGAGAAAAAAGACATTGATCAATCAAAAAATGTTTGTTTTCCACTGGATACGATACATATACCTGGCAAATCACTAGTTAGAACTACATTGGTACATTGAATACTGATGTACTGACAGCAATGCAACAACAAAGTTTTTTTAAAGTAAGAAAAGTCAAACAATATAGTGGCCCACCTAATAGCAGTGCCGACTACTAATTAATTGTTCTCATTCATGATTCCCTAAAATATTTTGAGCTTTTTTTTTCGTAAAATATTTTCTTGTAAATAAAAAGCTTGTGCTACATTGTTTGGGCTCCTCAAAAATGACTAGACTGATTTTATGATTTTTTTTATTTATATCTGGTAGGTTTATGATCAGGTAAAGAAGCACTAGTTAATGTATGTGACAGTAAATTTGTTAGGGCAGTTAGTTCTATTAAAATACATATTTAAATTATATAATAATAGGTACTAAGTTTTTGCTATCCCTGTTAAAAGTATTATGACATGACATGACATTACTGCCTTACTCAAGAATTTCAAGAAATGGGTCATAAAGTATATATACATAACATTCCACAAAATAAAGTGTCTTCATGTCCATATCCCCAAAGAGGAATGCAGAGGCACAACCAGAGCACCCTTGACAAGCCGAAGACACTAAGTCCAACAATGTGATAGGTTGCAAGCCTATCTCCAACTATAAAATAATTTGTTTAAAAATCAATTAGTGTTTAGGTTTTAACACTAATAAATTTAGAGTAACTGTAGTTTTTTTTTTTGAAATGACTAATGTTGTGTACGTCTAAAGACTTTTACAATGTCACCGGGCTAGTGGGCGAGCAGAGTGCTCAGCTAGAGAAAACTGTAGTTTTGAGTTGTATGTAAATTTAATGACAAAAATTTTACTGCAAAAGACAATATACTAAACTTTGACCTCTACAAAAGGCCCTTTAAAGAAATGTTACAATTACTACCATAGAGATAAGGGAACATAGTTTACAATCTACATACCAGGTATATCATCAGATTTCATGATGGATTCTTCGAAAATATCCATTCTTCGCGTTTCCAGAGCCAAGCCAAGGGCCTGCCTGTATTGTCCGTCGTCCAGACATCTTTGAAACATGCGATTAACAATTGCTTCTAAACGAGGATCTATAGGCTCAGCAAACCTGTCAATGAACAAGGCTTTCCGTTTTTGGGTGTAAAAGTCAATAGCTTTCGCAATCGTAGTATCAACATATTCGTTTCTTGCATTCACATCAAATAAATCGCCAGCTCCGAGTGCATAGGTGAGGGAATCTTCAAATGCACCCAAATGGTAATACACTTTACTAGCGACCAAAGCTGCGAGTTGGTGCTGTGAAAAGACTTTATCTTCATGTAAAATTTCAATCTTTTCTATCGATTCAGATATTTCTGGCCAGAATTCATCCACAATGTTGTCCAGTCGTTTTAACGCGAATTCTTTCACTTCGTGCATGGGCTCGTCGAGCAGGGATATTATCCCCGCGGCAGATGTAATATTCATCTTGAATTAAATACACTTTTACAGCAATTAGTATAACTCTTTGTCTTGAAAAAATCCGCTTTTCAGATATAATTTCTACAATTTGTTCGGTAATGAAATCAGAAATAGCATGAATTGACGATTTTGTTTTGACCATAGACTTTCACTTTATTTTTGTAACTGTCGTCTGTCACAAACCACAAACAGATAACATATCCGGCAAAAAAGACAAACGATAGCAGAAATTAACGTACCTACTCAAACATGCAGAAATTAGGAAAATGTTGATACTACAAAACATTTGGTAAGTTTTGGGTGAAGACAATTTCACATTTAAGAATTTATCATAACTGTATCGCGTTTGTGACAATTTTGACAAGGAGTATATATATTCCTTGATTCTGACACAAAACCTATTATTGACGTTATACTTCTTTTGGCGCGTTAGGAAAAAATGATGAGGGTAAATTTTTACGATGCGCGCGCACACCGTCACGAAAAACCGACATGATGAAGTTAGCTATGAAATTAGCTATAAATAACATTTTAGTTTTTAAAAAGATTGTTATCTTATTACGCCGAAGAAGTATAACTTCTAACGTGTGTACATAAGTACACACACACACTTTTTTTCTTAATTATGATTTAGACTGACTCATATTCTTGATTATTCATACTAAGAGAGATTCCGCACTACGTCCGATCTGAATCCGATCCGAAGCCGTGAAAATTTGATCCGTAGCAGCTGTAGACCTATTTCTATGGTAATTAACGCTTTAGATCCGATCTCCGTCATGCGATTTGTTTCCTACATTCTAGAATCTCCATTTCGGAGAAGATTTTTGACGGACCGAAGCCATAGCCATAGTCTATTTATATGAACACCCGCGCACTTCGTCCCAATTAAAGCCAACTTGCGTACGAGCAGAGAGAAAGTGCGGTGTACGGCTGGGTTACGTGGAACGGCAGGCATCCAGTGTATTTCCATAAAGGCAAGTGTCCATAAAGGAAAAGCGATTGCTCTTTGCCGGTTTCCGAAACCTATGGAAACTACCACTGTCTGGCGACTGTTTAAATAAAATAAAATGTGTGTCTGTATGAGTCCATATTATATTTATTATGTACACACTAAGAAGGATATTTTTTTTATTTTCGTTGTATTGTAAGTTTACGCGTTCACTGGTGACTTGGCTATTACCATATCAGTAGCTCAAATGGTTAGAGCATTCGTCGGCTTATCTGTGTCTGTGAAAGGATTCATGGCATTTGTCTAGGTATAAATATTTGACTTATTATAAGAGAAAAGATATTATAGTGTCAAGGATTTTCTTATACAAAAGAAATTATAGTAAAATAATTGTATTAATTAATAACCGAATATTATTAAGATATGGTTGCCGAGGAGTTTGTTTCACCGTTCCTTCTACTGTCTGGTTAGGTTTGGAATCGGTGGTAGTACAAGGCAGATAGGTTAAAGTCCTGGTTGCCGAGGAGTTTGTTATGCCGTTGCTTCTCCTGACTGGCTAGGTTTGGAAATGGTGGTAGTTTACGGTAGAAAGGGTTGAAATATAGTTTTAAAATTTTTGTTATTAAATAATTAAACTAGTTATTAATATAAATAATTGGCTTAAAAGATAAATTATAAATATTTAAATAATATTTTTTCTAATAAATATTTAAATATTTCAACACCAAAATATGATAGAATATGGTAATATACTTAAATATTTTTGTAACATCTCATTAACACACATATTCCGCAAATAAAAAAAAATTATTGTCATTTTTCATTTCATGATAAAATGACGTTTTCACGGGTTTGGATCGGACTAGTGCGTAAGCAATATCCAAATTCATTCCGAGTTTTGTAAACCAATATTTTCACAGGTTCGGATCGGATTCGGATCGGGTGTAGTGCGGAATCTCTCTTACTCTATGGATAATCCAACAAGACGTTACTGTCAGACACATCAGTCATTTTATGTCAAAAATACGAAATATAATAGGCTACTTCAGCGTTGCTAGAACGTTACTTTTATAACATTTTACGTTACTTTTGAGTGTCCAATGTTATTTCCATGTTACACTACACAAAATGTTACTTTTGCGATACTTTTTAGATTTTCTGTTATAATCAATGAAATAATTAATAACGCATTATAACTGACGCTACGTGTTTAATGGAGAGAACTTCCATAAAGTACAAACTAAACTAGTGCGGTACCATAACAGGTAGTGATGTACCAAGCGATATAGAAGGAATGAATTTTATTATTACAACACTCTTGCCAAAGTAAAGCCCTTCTTCAAAATTATCAATATAACCTTAACCCTTATTTCAATTTGACAGTTTGTGATACATATAACATAACGTAAGTACCTTTAGGCAAACAATATATCTTAAAAAAACATTTTACATACCATTTAAATATACTACTTATAAAGGCATGTATAACTAATACAAGTTTCAAATTAACTACTCTTACCTAACAGTAAATTTACCAATAAGAACTTGAACATGTTACATAATATTTGAAGCAGAAATCTTACTTCTGGTGGTTATCAGGTCTCTCAACAGCCCAACTCTGCGGGTTAATCCATTGTCATCGAAAGCTTTGGCTAAATTATCCCACAATTCCGTCGCCATTGTGGCTTCTTGAATTTAAATAGGTATAGTTGATAGGATCTACTAATAAGATTATAGTCGACTTCGCGTTAATGTCTTTTTTCTTATCAACTTCTTCATTTTGAATTGAGCTTACGCAATCCCACAACTCGTGCTCGAGATAAGTTTTAACTGTGAATTTCCATGTAGGATAATTAGCTCTTCCTATCAGCTTTTCTACTAATGTCATTGCATTGTTCGAAGACATTTTGCTGATGAAGACGCTTTCAATGGACGCCGGCAACATAGCAACTTTTACGTTATATTGCACCTTTTTACTAAATGTCTTTGAAATTTATATTTAAAAAACTACTTTCAAATTGTAATTATTTTCTCTGGAATTTCTCTCTTGCCAGTTGATTATTCGATGAAAAGTTGCCCATTACAAGCCGTGCAAAAACATATTACGACCTTGGTCGCAATTTAGTGGCGCCATCCCTTTCTAACTAATACACACAGACTACGAAACTGAAGTGAAGTTAGTCGCCAACCAATTCTAATCTGTTGTTGCACGGCTTGTACTAATTTCAATTAACTAATTTGTAATTTTTTTTTCCCCCGTTGACCCGTGACCCGTTGGTCATGAAACGTATTTAAGTTTTATTTTATAAATAAATTGCAATAATAATGTTTTTCCACAGTAAAAAAACAACAACGTTATGTTACTTTTTTCGACAAAATGTTACTTTTCAGCCGGTGTCGTGTTACTTTTGACTATCTACCACTGGCAGCACTGACCTACTTGACACTTGTAGTACTTGTAGCACGTAGCAATAAACAGCTGCTATTCAAAGTGGACCATTAAATAATTTTACTTAACGAAGCAAAATGTTAGACTTATTTAGTATTTTCAGCAAAGGTGGGATTGTACTTTGGTGCTTTCAAAGTACAAGTGATATATTTTCGCCATCAGTGAACGCTTTAATTCGGAATGTTATCTTACAAGTAAGTGAATAAAAACCTTGTCCTTATAAAATTCTTGATGTATATTACAGTATTTGTTTTACGCTTTTATGGTAAAAATAAATATGCTTTTGTATAAAACTTTAAGCTTCGATTTATTATTTGGTACATATGTGTCACAAAACTAATACAAAATTTATCGCATTTTAATTTATTTTACTGCGCAATCATTACGGATATTCTACTCAACTCGAAATCGAAAAAACTAATTACTTATTCCACTTTTATCAGTCGTTATCCTTAAACATTTATTTAATCCTAGCAATTATTAGAGAAATTCCAGTGAACTTGAATGCTGTCAATCAAAACATGAGTTTTTTGCCACATGTAGTGTATCATATTGCCGTACATTACAAGAGTAAATAATAAACTCTTAATCTGATTTTTATAGCATCTATCTATCTCCACTGTGGTCTAGTAGTCTGCCGACGGACTTGACTTCTTGATGTCCCGGATTATAATTCCCATTGTATATTATTATTTCCCAGGGGAATTTTCCTGGGATTATAATCCCAGGTCTGGCAACAAAAAATAAATAGAAAATGTATGTTTTCAATTTTCTAATAAAAATATTATTGCCTGGGATTGGACATGTGCCTGGTTGCCACCTATCACATTGTGGGACTTAGTGTCTTCCGCTAGTTGAAGGTGCCCCGGTTGTGCCTCTGCCTACACTTTAGTGGATATGGGCATGAAGACACTTGTTCTTTTTTTTATAGCATCTTTTTTAATAAGCACATTTTTTAGTCATACTATACAAAATGACTATCTCTTGGCCCAACATTTTTATTGAGATAAACTAAAAACAATATTTGAAATGTAATCAAATAGTCCACAGCCTTACAACTTGCAAGTATGTTAAAGGTGACTCTGCCCAGGAAACCTTTTCATAGATTTAAATAAAAAGTAGTCTTATGAGTCATGAGACAGTCACCATGTCACAGGATGACTAGGTCAGGTATTAAGAGTCTACTTAATACTTATTTCATCACTATTGGTTCAGACATGATTGTAGTGCACATTTAAACATATTATATATTATATATATAAACTATAATATACCTACTATTGGGATAGATAAACAAAGCTTGTATTTTTTGCAGGAGCGTACTGGCAACAATACCTATAACCATAATGCTTTGAGTCTCCAGTATAAACTTGATAATGAGTTTGAGTTGGTTTTTGTGGTAGCATACCAGAAAATCCTACAACTATCTTACATAGATAAGTTTCTAAATGATATCCATTTAGAGTTCAGAGACAAGTACAAGAATGAACTTCAAGTTGGAAAACACAATATAGATTTTGATTTCAAAACCTGCTTTGATAGTGTTCTTAAGCAATGTGAACAATGGGGTAAGTTCTACCTATCTGCAATCTTATTAATGTACACAAAGACTAAAGTACCCCAAGGACATCATAGTCGTTAATATAGTTTGATAAAGACTATAATGTCAACTTGAATCTTGGAGTACCTTAGTCTATGTTTATTGATAAGATGGCTAATGTGAATTAAAAATATTTTGTTTATGTTGTAAGAAAGCAAATTAGTAGACTGATTTTCTTCCCTTAATAAATACATGCATGTAAAATAATATTGATGGATGCATTTGCCCGGATGAAATTGGGGTCTTCTCAACTTTTGCCAAATTAAAATTTGATTTTAATAAAGGGTATTTCTTGTTACAATTTACATTCAACTTATGTAAGGGGCTTTAAATTTTACTTAAACCACTTATTATTTACAACCATACATAACTTCACTCTTAGTCCAAGTAGCCAGAGTATTGACTGCCAAGTGTCACAATATTTGCAGACCTGTCTAGCTTCCTCGACATTTATTGTGGTTTTCATACATACATGGTGACCTTGGAAACTATTTGCTCAATATAACAACACATTTGAATAATAACAAACAATCTAGATCGCCACAAGTACCTACATCCATCCACATTTGCATTGTATATCTTTTTTGTCCATTTTCAACTGCTATTGATACTACTGTACCAACAATCCCCATTCAATACCACTTTTTATCTACATTATGCTAACATTATTTCATTGCAAATAAATTTAAAAAAAGTATGTTATAAGGTTAAACTATATATATTATAGGGTTGAGAGCACTGCGGAAAATTTGTGGTGTAACGCTCGTTGACCGCATTTGTAACAGTGAGATCTGAGAAAGAGTGGGATTGAAAGAAAGTGTCGGTGTTAAAATGTGAAAGGGCATGCTCCGCTGGTTCAGTTTTGTGGAAAGAATGACAGATGAAAGATTGACAAAGCAGATATACAATTCAAATGTGGATGGATGTAGGTAGCCGGGGAGACCAAGGCTGATATTATCCGAGGGTGGTGTCAAGAGCCTCCGAAACCTGCATGTATGTATGAAAAGGGTAATGAATGTGAAGGAAGCAAAACAGGTTTGTCAGGATCGTGAGGTCTGGCACTTGATACTCTCTGTCTACCCCGTAAGGGACATGGCGTGAAGATATGTATGTATGTAAATTTTTGGAAAGTAATGTACTTATCCACATTCTTCCGTCAATTTTAACCCTAAGATATGTAATTGTAGCTCCTATAAATTAGTGATTCTTTTTAGCTAAAACACAAGCAAAGATTCCTAAGCAAATGAGAACATTTGAAGACTCCCAGAAGTCTAAAAAGACTGTGGCTTCCATGATAGAGCGTAAAGGTGAAGAGAAATCTAAGAAATCAGGTAAGTTCTTTTGAAACTTAATTAGTTAATTTTAGTAATCATTACTTATTATTGATATAATATTGTGTAACAATTATGTATTGTGTTAGTTATCAAATTTATTATAACACATTTGTATTGTAATTTATAATCAATTCAATGTGTTTGTTGGTAAATTAACCAAAATATATACCTAATTAAATGCAAGTCATTAGAAACCTTGACCAGGTACCACCCTTCATAGGATTTCTTTAAAAAATAATTATTACATTTGAATTGGTCAGTTGACTCTTGTTGCAGATATAAAAATTGTAATAATGACGATTCATGATAATTATATTTTATTTATTTATGAATTGATAAGGATAAAATTTGATTAAGTGCAGGCATTAGGAACTGCAAAATGTTTTTTAAAGTCACATCAAACATGGTTTTGAATTTGAGAACTATTTATAAGTTATAAACACTTTCACCTGCAATTCACTTATCAATTATATAAATATATCACTTTCACCTGCAACTTTTTTTCAGTTAAAATTGTTGAAAACAAGAATATTGGCAATGGGAAAGTTGAAGAGGAGCCAGAAATAGAGAATGATGTCATTGCAGCCAACAGAGCCAAGCTCGCACAAAAATTAGCTTCTAAAACTAAAAAGGATACAAAGTGAGTTTTTCTAGCATGAAAGGCAAACAGCAGTCGGATTTTAGGATTATAAGAAATAAATTTATAGACACCAACGAATATTGTAAAAATATATTTTAAAATAGGATTTCTGTGAAGTTCCATTGTTGAATTGTTCCATTGTGGTAAGTTCACATTTACAATTTTGCAAATTAACACACATTATTAATAAATAAATAATTTTCCTCTTGACAAATTACACAAATTGAATCAAACCCCAACGAAAGAAGATGAAGTGCTTTTGTAATTTTGCAGCTCATACAACTAATGTTAAATTAAAATAAGCTATCTTTATTTAACGAAAGTAATACAAAAAGACAAAACAAGTTCAGTGTTGTCAGCTTAGTTTGTACAGGACATTTATAAAAACGTCACAATTTAATATGTCCAGACAAATCTGACACAAATTAAATGTTTCATAAGTTTAATTGTGCACAGCGGAATTACCAACATATTGGCGTGATTAGCGGTCGTGATAATTACTTAATAACTTTTGTTTTTTATGTGATAAGATACTAAACAATCACACGACTTTCCTAATAGAGATAACCTTGCCCTAGACACCATAGATCTTACAAGTGCGTCGTCTCGTCTTTTGGCCGAGATGTTAGAGTCCAGCGGTCGGCAACCTTTTGGCAGGCAAGGGCCATACTTGTAATGTTTACCCTAGAAGCCAAATATACCTACGTATAATTGGTCATGCCCCATAGAAAAAATGAAAATGGGCGGAGAGAAGCGCGTTCTTAAGGCTGAATCAAAACTATGCGCCGTATATTATACGGTCAAGCGCGGAACGTTCATGAGTTTATTTTGATATTTATAACTTATTTTTAAGATATTCACGGGCCGCTAGTAAGACCTCGGAGGGCCGCGGGTTAGCGACCGCTGTGACCAATTGTGTAAGGCCTACCTACCGCCTACCCTACCCTCCGGACCGGAACATGACACTGTCATTATGGTAGCAAAGGGAGGATCCCTGCCCTGACGAGTTACAACTCGTCACTCTACCACCAGCGGTCTTCTAGATAATGACTCATTTAACCTATGCCTGCTTCTTACGAGTTGCTTGGCAGAAAGTCAGATGGTCTATTCTATACAGGAGACCTTGGGCATGTGGAAAAAAATAATAAAGTTCATAATGATTTTCTCAAATCGTATGTATGTGGTTATTTTAACCATGGCCATAATTCTCATACCGCATCTTGTTATAGAAAATCTCCAAAGAGCCCAAAACCAACAGATCGAGTGAAGAAACCTCGTACTTGGGAGTTAGGTGGTGGCTCTCGAGACCTTCCATCTTTGGACTTCAGCACCGACAAGGAAGCAGATGTCGATGTTACTGCTGATACTCATGTAAGTGTGCAATGACAGATATTTTCACAGATAATGTATGTATGTTATATTTTGAAATAGTTGATAGCTGTGAGTAATATTGTTCTGTGGTTTATAGTTAGTTATATAT
>NJDC01000973.1:49571-86460 GCA_002245475.1 Calephelis virginiensis
CCCCCCCCCCCTTTTGTACGAAGCCGCGCGGGTGCCCGCTTAACGCAGTTTCTGCCCTTAAGTCTTTAATTCGACTTGCTTGATCGATTATGCTAATACTGTTACTACTACTTTGCTACTATTTAAGCGGGAAATGAAAAACAAGTCAAAAATTGAGAGCATGAGGCTCCCGACTTAATCTACAATTCATATTTTTATCTGTTCAACTTGCCCCCTCTAGGTCATTCGCTAGCGACGCTCCTTGTATAACGCAACAATTAAGAGGATGCCAAACACATACCAACCTAACAAAAGTTGTTTACCCGAAAATAGCCCTGCGACCTTATTGTATCTATTAGATGTGAAATTTTACGAAGCATGAGATACAACACCGGTTGAATAAGAAATAATACATTGAAATTTATGCATATAAATTGCTGTTCGTTAGTCTTACTAAAACTCGACAACGGCTAAATCAATTTAGCTAATTTTGGTTTTGAATTATTCGTTCAAGTTCAGGGAAGGTTTAAAAGAATAGAAAAAAGAAAAGACTTGCAGGAAACTATAAAAAACAACGTTTTAATTTTTCCCATACAAACTCAACGGTGTAACAAAGTTCACCGGAACAGCTAGTACAATATAAAGAAATATTTAAATCACACAAATGCAAACCTGATTATCGTGGTCATTACACATCTACACTAGCCTCAAAATCAACGTGACACTCGTTTTTAAAAATAATTAAGAACCGGAATTATATGAAGGTACTTCATTTTTAGGAAAAGACGCAGCAGGTATCGCCATGGAAGCGATCAAATACGCAGCGGATGCAAAGATCGATGTCGTCCTGATAGACACAGCCGGTCGGATGCAAGACAACGAGCCGCTCATGCGAGCTCTGGCCAAACTGATCACAGTCAACGAACCGGACCTAGTCCTGTTTGTTGGAGAAGCCTTGGTGGGAAACGAAGCGGTCGATCAACTTGTGAAGTTCAACCAGGCCCTCGCAGACCACAGCTCGTCGACTAACCCCCATGTCATTGACGGGATTGTCCTCACCAAGTTTGACACGATTGATGACAAAGTCGGTGCTGCCATATCTATGACGTACATCACTGGACAGCCTATTGTGTTTGTGGGCACCGGACAAACTTATACTGATTTGAAAGCGTTGAACGCTAATGCTATTGTAACTGCCTTAATGAAGTAATTCAATAAAATACATTTAAGAATTAGTTGGGTCAATTGGAAATACAATTTGTCACAAATATCACTTCCTAGTTTCAATGTTAAGCTGGTTCGATTTTTACTCCTTAATTTTGCCGACTATGACCTAATGGAACTTAATTTTTACACTAAAACTACAAAATTGATATTTAATTTGATCTTAATTAGGTACTGTCAAAAGTGTCTTCACGCCCATATCCCCGAAGAGGTAGGCAGAGGCGCAACCAAGGCACCCACGACTAGCCGAAGATACTGTCCCACAATGTGATAGGTTGCAAGCCTATCGCCATCCGAGCACATATCCAATCCCGAGCAACGTTTTTTTTATTAGAAGATTGGAAAAACCCAATTTCCTTTTTGTTGCCCGACCCGGGATTCGAATCCAGGACCTCATGCAATCGAGTCCAACAACTGAACCGCTAGACCACAGAGGCGACTTTACTGTCAAATTATTTAAATATAAATAAAACCGCAGCTTAATAGCAAAATTATTATAATAGTTTCGGTGTTTTTTATTAATATGTGAATGAATGGTTACAGTATCAAGCATTGGTACATACGTGTGACCGTAGTCGGATTTCGATGTTGGCAAATCGCATGCTCTCTCTCTCTCTCTCGCTCTGTGACTTTTGAGATATCGTTTTAAATGTAGTATACCAATGCTTAGCTTATGATACTATAAACCCGTTACTTACACGTTAACAAAGATAGAATGAAATTATGATAATAATTTTGCTATTAAGCTGTTTTATTTATATAATTTGCTCGTAATTAAGATCAAATTAAATGCCATTTCTGTAGTTTTATACTAAAAATTTATATAGTATAATTAGGTCCCATAAGCTCAAAGTCGTTAAAATCAATAAGTATGAAAATTGAGTCACCTTAAATAAAATTCTCCCCGCTACATGATTAATAAAACATGTGTCTCCAGCCGAGTTTCGACCAAGGTGTCGTAAAAGCGCGAGTGTATGCGTCACGTGTTTGTTCCCACCTCGAACCTTCTCTAAAAGCTATGAAACAAAATACTACCTTACAGATTTTTATGCAATAGTGTTTACCAATAAATTGAAACAATCGTATTAGGCACGTAAGGTGTGGAAATTATTTATCTAGGCTTTACGTCAACTGGGTGAAGTTTGATCAATTTTCGCTGAAAATTATTTTTGCACAGACGAAATGCACGCAATTCCTACTAAGATATAAATCCACCCCATTCAAGGTACCTTTTAAAAGGTAATTCCAACACAAAAGAGATAAATATATTTGTCTCGTTTGCACGAAACGGGGATACGCTTACATAATGTTTAAGGGTTGTACTTCATCATTCAACATCGAATTGTATTAGTTCATGTAATTGCATGAAAGTATAAATGAATGCTAAATTATGCTATCGCATAAAGAGGCGCGATATCGCATTCAGTAGCACACGAAAAACTAGTAACATTAATTTGACTTATTTCAATTTATAGATTAGCGGAGATAGCATGCCAAAGAATTCTGACGTTCGTTTAACATGCTTAAGCGTTCGGCGCCACTCTGCCGTCCATGAAGTGCCACTATCTTTCTTGCTCTGGCAAATGGCGGTTTGGAGCGTCACAAAAGGATAGAGCGACGAAAAAAATGCGTTGCAATTCTGACATAATATGTAATCCTACCCTTATGAAATAGATGACGTTTCAGTTGATTTAGCAGATGGATGCAAACCAGAGCTTGGACTCGCTGACCATTGAAAGGGTTTAAATCCCTTACCAAAGATAATCCATTTAAGTGAACATTACTTGTAAGTTTTTTGTTTGAATTGAGTAAACTCAAAACCCCTTCCGAGGTTTGTTCGGCAAGCGATTACGAAATGAAAACTAAATTGGTGTTAATGTATACATTAAGCTGAATTTATACGACTTGAGCAAATAAAATTACCCACAAAACCCATACAAAAATCTATTTCTAAACAAATCTTAAACAAGGTTAATGTGATTGAAATTAAAAAGTTAAAATATTAACTTTCGAACGGTTTCGTTTCAGTCGTTAACTGATTAAGCCTTTATACAAATCGCCTCTGTGGTCTAGCGGTTCAGTTGTTGGACTTGACTGCATGAGGTCCCGGGTTCGAATCCCGAGTCGGGCAACAAAAAGAAAATTGGGTTTTTCCAATTTTCTCATAAAAGAAAACGTTGCTCGGGATTGGATATGTGGTCGGATGGCGATAGGCTTGCCACCTATTACATTGTGGGACAGTATCTTCGGCTAGTCGTGGGTGCCTCTGCCTACCTCTTCGGGGATATGGGCGTGAAAATACTACTACTACTACTACTACAAATGCACTGGTTTTTCGGGTGCTAATGTAAAGTCTGAACCAGCTCAATTGTTCTAGTCCAGTCTGTTTTGTAACATAACATAAAATAAAACAAAATATATGACAACCACATTATAATCGGTCAATTTTCAAATAGAACTTTAGATTACAAAAATAACAAACAACTTCAACAGCTACACTTAATTACTATAACCAGACGTTCACAAATGCGAACTTGTACGATGTATCAAAAAAAGAATTTATTGGACGTCCACTGCGCTCGTTTTGTATCGTGTAATGAATATGATCCTAATAAATCGCATGTGTGAACGCCGCGGTAAGATACCATAAACTTAATACTACAATGGAGATTCCCATGAATTGACATCTTTTATTTTATCATGAATTTGTTTACTTTATCACTACATTAATTTTACAATAGCATGGCGGGTTTTAACTTTTCAACTTTCCGTCATATCAGGTATGTCTTCGAAAATAATGATTCTAACAAATTGTAACTAAACCTTAAATTAAATTTTAGCGGGATCGCAAATAGCAATTTCAACTTGATCAAACGTTAGTTAGTAATATAAGCTCTCTCATTCATAATCACGGTGTATCCAGATATATCATCTTTCGTCATATGAACATAATGGAAGATGGTGTATTGTGCTAATCGAAACCGTAACATTGTCAGTCGTAACTTGACAGTACCAGTGAGATATATTTTCATTTGACAGTTATCGCGTTTGTTTTTCATACATTTGAATGACAAATGGTTAAGAATCAACAGTTGAAAAAAGCATTAACGCCACTGTTCATTACAACTAGACAAAATATAACCCATCTCGACTCGACCATGCAACTGTAATGATCACGTTATTTTGTGGCGTCGTACTTGAAAATAATATTTTTAAATACATAAAAAAAAAACTTTTTTAATACCGTTAATATGTGATTACTTTAACGTTATTACTTTTTTGGCACAAAACGCTGTGCTGTGTTAAAGAAGCCCTTGTCTTAGTGTTGACTTTCAATACTATACACACTAATTTGATCGAATTTAAGACATCACTTTTCTTAGCAAACCTTCCTATCATATACGACAAAAAAGTCACGCTTACTGGATAAGCAGGCGTAATCAATTGAGTTTAAATTTGGATATACATATTTAGGGTTTCATTTTTACGAATAGGTTCTAGAGCCTAGTTCTACTAGGAGCGCAAAAGGAATTTACTGCTTATTATTAAATACTGCCCAAAGTTTTTGAAAAATAGCATTGGGTTGCCATACATCAATTTTATAACAGTTATATAAATTCTTATAGTGCGATTTTTTAAATTACTTTCAATGTTCCATTTTGCACGTGTTCCTTTCTTTTAGTACAACAAATCCTTGTCTACTAACGAAATCGAAACGAAACTAAATAACGAATATGAGGTAGTTATTAAATTTATTTTTTTAATTTCATAGTGATAAATATACCTTATATTGAATTTTAATACCCTGCCTAGAATCACAGATAAGAACAATATAATCGTAAACATACCTACATATTATATGCTTTGTATGTTGAAACAAGCCTAATATAACTTTACATAATGAACTGTTACGTTTTTTAAATTTAACTAATGTTAATAGTGACGTCATGAACCTAGGTACGTCCCTAAAAAAAAGAATTTCTGCGATTTGATTGGTCGGAAGCGTTGTTAGGTTTATGACGCCGGTTAAATATTGAATATGGTTTAGGTGTTTTTAATTAAATTGAGCTCTAAAGAGCCTTAAAGATTTTTGTATGAAGCCTGGCTAGCCTACTGTCCGCCATTTTGTATTTTTTTTTCAAAATCAGGTTCATTAATAATTATTTCAAAAATGGATAGCTAACATCAATACAAACAAAAAATAATCTGAGACAATTACGCGTAAAGTGTCACATTTCGAAGATATGGGCTCCCAAATTTGTAACTTAGTAAACCTGTCTGAACCTCGTAAAGTCGTAACCTTCAATAGTAAAACTTTAGTTGTTTTTATTCTCGGCATGTGACACTTAACGAGTTTTTTTCTAAGAATATTTTTTATTTGGATTTTATATTAGCTATCCATTTTTGAAAGAATTATGACTAAACGCAATTTTGAAAAAAAAAAAAACAATTGCCGAACAGTAGGTAAGCCAAAATCTTCATAGCCCTTTCCAAAACATTCCGTTTTACCACAAAAATATTGAGATGCCGTTTTAGCTAAGCACTGTTTTAAAGTTGACATCCAACCAAAAATATGCTACAAGCGGATGACGTGTCAACACGTTATTGGTTAAGAAGGTCATTTCAAGCATTATTTAGTATAAAACGCATTCAACGAACATTTAAATTTTTTGTAGTAAGGCGGATAAAAACTGTGTGGGTTGTGATTCATAATTTTAATTACAGAGAATAATAAATTAATAATGTTGTGATGTCAGTCCGTTTTTCTCGATCACAGTTGGGTTAGGTCAATGCGCAGGATAGGAACTTAAGTTGAAAGGAATATGGACGACTAAATGCTTAGGTTACAAAAAAATATTTTGCAATTTTGTATTGAATCATTTGGAACTTATTTTGACGGCATTTTAAGTGACAGATTAGATATCAAAGAGTGTCTTATGGCCTATTTCAATAACCTATCTAAAATAAGGAATGATCAAATACCAAGCAACCACTGTTAATTTATTTTGTCATAGGAACTTCCAGTAGGATTACTCTTGAATCTCGATTCATACAAATTGGAATGGGATATGTATTCTGTTCGAGTACCTGAAATGTCAGGTACTCGAACAGAATACTAGCGATTGGAAACATCGGATTCCAAGAACTTTCAACTCAGTTTTGGATTTAAAAAATTCACACTGCATATTACTTTGACTGCAAGTTAACCATTTCGAGAAACTTACATATTATTACTGAGGTATTAAAAAATAGGGAAAATTCCCTTATATTACTTTAGCGAATATTTTATATTATACATAAAATGTTCAGTAATTTACAGGTGAAACTTTCAATTTGATGAACTGAATACAGTTTTTTAAACTTGAGAACTAATCAACATTTATGTCTTAAACAAATTTATGTTTGAGAGCTGAAATGTCCGACACAAAAAATACGTCATTATTTTTTATTTTACTTAAACTTACTTCCATTACAATAAAATCCAAAATAAAGGGTAATTATATTTTTCTTTATATAACTTAACTATCAGCAGAATTTTGTAATAATATTTATTTTACAACGTGTAAATGTTCCATAATACAATATTTTCCATTTGCCATCTCTAACCTTATTATTTGTCACACTTTTAAAGTTACTTATGATTATATAATATTTATAAATTTTGGATGACATCAATTTGTGACGTAAAAACAAATCCGAAAGATGTTCCATAGCTGTTAAAAAACCAGGAATTAGATCAGGCTTGTGACTTTCCGTCGTATATTCACACTCGCCTCGTCAACCAATGCAAATAAAGTGTGAAAGTTTTCAATTCAATTCATAATGAAATCTTAAAACGATAGTAACTATTAAAACCGCGAGGAACAGATTCGTTGGTCCATATATGTTTTGGTGAAGCATCTCGCTCGTTACTCTATATATCGAGCGCTAAAGTGAAGTGCGTAATAGCAGTTAGTTGACATCGATATTTCAGTGTATACATAAAATAATTATAATTTTATCAAAATTATTATTTTTACCTAAAACATTTTCTGCAATTAAACAATAAACAAAAACAAAAGGAGCCAGAAATGGGAATAAATGACTATTATTGCGTAAACAGAGTTTCGTAAGTTGATGTAATTGACCATGAAGCAATAATACTACTGGAGATTACACTCCTAACAAAGACCTGGTGTTAATTCAAAATAGTGCTGACTCACTCTCATCCCGACCTCTCTTTCGTTTTGACTTTTTTAATTGACATCACAACACTCACACAAAGAGAGAACAGTACATTAGAGTGAATTGGCAGTATTTGGAAATAACATCAGCTCTTTGTTAGAAGTGTAACATTCAATAGTAATATAGCTTCTTGACTTTGACAAACCATTTATTGAACTTTGTTCTACAGCTATCTCTTATTCGTATTGTGATAATGTATTTTTACATGATGTCAAAAGTTACACAACTGGTAGGACAATGTATAAACAGTCTACGGTAGTTAGTTAGCTACGTTAAAATAGGACGCGTACACACAAACAGATGCATTTTTTATCGATAACATGTAAGACGTTGCACATCCCTATTATAACTACCATTTATCGTAGACGAATTAGTTCATAACAGCTATTCAAACGCCGCGATGTAAACTATACAAAACTTAAAAAAAATAACTGTCACGTTGTGTCGGCTATAAAAGAAACGACTTGCCATTAGACGCCTCGAACGATATAATCAATATTCGACAAAATGACTGGAAGGTCAGATATTTGCAAAATTTTAATGGTCGCTTTACCACATCTGCATTTTACTTTGGTCAAAGGTTATAACAGATTCACGCAATGGACAAAAAAATATCTGCTGATAGTTGTAATATAAGGTTTTTGTTTTAAGCAATCAATTTGATACCGTGGACTTATACAATTAAATCTTAACTATAGTCTATTTAAGTCTGTTTTGGCTTCCCATTCCACGACCTGAAAAAAAACCAAATAATTAAAATACATGATTACTACATTTTTTAAGTACTAGTTCATGTTTAGAAATTCCACTTTGAATGACGCTAAAATAACTAATGATTGAGAGTTGCATGTATTGCATGTTTCGTGCGCGTCATTTTCGAAATACAAGTAGGTATCCGAAATAAAAGAACCAATCCTGAATCCACCAAAGACACTATACCACCTCGGCTATTGATAACGAACAGCTGATGATTACTTTTCCTTACTTCAGATTATAAATTGCTTACTTCAGAGTTAAATCTATTCTCAAAATTTGGCCATCATAATGTTAATATGTGAAACAAAAACTTTGGATCCCTTTTTACAAAAATTGCGAGGGCGGAGGAGTGTGAAATTTGGCGCACTGACAAATTATAAGTAGGAAAAGTGCAGAACGCTAATATTTATCAATAATAATGCTTATCAAGTGCATTAAATCAATAAATAAAACATTACATATACTACCGTACATTTGACCCATACAAACGAAAATATTGATAACGATAAATAATCACAAATGGCGGACAAACTATATTCACAATGTTTTGAAACAAAGTAGTTTATCTCGATAAATGAAGATGGCGTTCTATCAAAAATATAATTAACAACAGAACCTTAATAATATTTGAACATCATATTTGAATAACTTATAATAAAAAAATATTATGTTTTTTGGTATTTCGACCAATGGGCGACCACTAGCATGTTTAATGATACAAAGCATAATAATGTTACCTTTGCCACGGGCTGGGAACGCCGGGAATTCATCTTCCGTCAGTTCCGGTGCTTGTCGCATTACCTGTGAGTCTGTAACAATTATAATAAAGATTCATTGCACATGAATAAAAATATTTAATCCGAAAAACTGCATATTTAATTTTTTATTGTAAAGGAGTTAGCTATGCTGCTTACTGTTCTTATTAAATGCAAACCATATTAATAAATAAACAGTACTTTATGCAGGAATGGACTTGAGCTCGGTATAACGAAAGAAACTGGCCAAAATTGACTCCTACGATTTTTAAGGATACCCAGATTATCTAGTTATTTTGGCAATGTAAAAAGAATCACAATCACTTAACTCATTATTAAATTTCACCTAGTAATGTACGGGCAGCTTTCGCGGTCGTCGGTTAAATATATAACCTCAAGTTAACTTCTAATTAGGGTTACATCAGTGAACATTTGTCAGTTTACCTCATTATTAAATTAAAACCCAGGAACGTAAAAGCTGATCTTAATCATTTATTCTAGAAAGTGATTGCGGTAGACAAAAAGTTTACAACAGTTATAAAATACTATCGAATATTAGGACTGCTTGCACGTCACTGGGCTCTACATATAACTCTGAGTTAGGTTTTAACCTTGGGTTAAATGGTAAATAATCCCTTTATAGAAGCTTACTCAGACTTAATTAATTTAACCCACTATTAAACTAAACCCTTGAATGTGCAAGCAGACCTTAATTAAACATGTTTAATTTTAGTACTTGTTACTTTTTACACACACAACTTAATTTAATCTATGTTCACACTTTCTCTTGTTGAGTATTCAGAATAATAAATCTAAATAAAATTATTTAATTTGCAAAATCCGCAAAAAAATGTATGCGTATTATGGCGTAACAAAACAGGCAAAATAGTGCGCTAAGAATGAATTGGACTTACCGGAAGCTAAAACTCCCAAATATATCCAGCTCCACATAACACACCACTAAACTGTTTTATTAGCACCAACAATACACACACTACTAAAAACTCAACGTACGTTTCGCTTCGTGACCGAAGCATCGTCAGGAGAATTCGACTGCACTCTACGATGGTCGAGCTACTAATTTTATTTAGATTTAAGTATGGATTTCCGCAAAGTAACGCCTACTTCTATTAATTTTTAGAAAAAAAAAGTATCTTCATGCCCATATCCCCGAAGAGGTGGCAGAGGCACAACCAGGGCACCCACGACTAGCCGAAGACACTAAGTCCCACAATGTGATAGGTGGCAAGCCTATCGCCAGCCGGGCACATTTCCAATCCCGACCAACATTTTTTTTCTATTAGATATAAAATTGGAAAAATCCAATTTTCTTTTTGTTGGCCGACCCGGGATTCGAACCCGGGACCTCATGCAGTCAAGTCCGACACCCGGACCGCTAGACGAAGGAGGCGATAAATTTTTAGAATAAAATTTTTATTTTTATGTAAATTTTAGAAGAATAATAAATGTTTTATATACACCATATTTGGACAAAATACTTACAATTTATCTTTGGCATACGCAAAGGCACGTGAACTCTTTCTTCTTTCTTAGAACCTGATAACAAATAAAACACAATTTTATAATTATTAGATTAGCGCCACAAAATCTCACCACACTTTTGTTCTTTTGAGACGTTTGCCATAACCACATCAATTTTAACCACTCTAAAAAGGAGGCTATGAACTCGGCTCTATGTTTTTTTTCTGCTATTAGATAAAATAAAACTCTTTTCTATCGGATAGGAACGCAAACATCACAACGAATTACGATGGTAAGAAATACTTTTTATTTCTTGTTATATCTTTAAGTGTTCGCCAGAGGCGTATTCAAATTTGCCTTCTTACATTCTACTGTATTACATATTTTACCCACTAAAAGCCGGATGGAGTAACTATACTTACCAGCAGCTGAACTGTTAAAAGTGGAATCTTGTTCACTGACTACCGAAGTATTGCACGACCACGCCTGAAAATAAAATTCAGTTGAAAGTTTTAAATATTTTATTTGTATTTCGCCTCGTTGGCGAGATATTGCAGTACGCGGCTAACCACCACTACCAAATACGGCCAGACGCAATGTTCGAATGCGATTGCAATATGGCAATCTGTTTAATTAACATAGATGTTTGTTTGCAGGATTTTTGGGTAAATTTAGATAAATAACTATTACTTATTCATATATTAATATTTTTAATTTAATACTTTATATCGAATTAGTTATCGATACTTCAAGTAGGGTCTAATAATATTTGGCTGAAAACGCAAAAAATACTTATTTCTTTTTATGTGAGAAGTAAGCGAACAAGCGCACGGGTCTCCTTATGGTAAGAGATAATTGTGGCCTATAGACACCATAGATGATGTAGATTCGTCTAACGTCCAATATTAATAACCAATCCTAATCCAAAACTTTCTGTCAAAGATTGATATTTTGATCTATTTTTATGTTATCGCTTGCCAATAACATATCTGTGGACAGGATAAATATGGCAATTAGGTATGGGATAGGCCGCCGGATACGCAGCTATCTAGATTGCTTGAAATCCATTAGATTGAGATACATTATTAACATTGGCCGTTAGTCTACAGGCTAACTACCCTCCGAACCAGATGACATTCTAGCGAGAGGAAAAGGTAAGGCAGTGGAACCCCATCTAGAGTCCGGAGAAGTTGACGCACAGCACTTACTTTCAAGAATCTTGTTAGTATTGAGCCATGTAAATCTTGCTCGCCACTTGCGAGCTGCCCAGCAGAGAGGCAGAAGGTCTATTCTACACACAGGACCCAGATCAACATGGTAAACACTGCAGTTATTCTATTATTAATACTTACACCAGCTCCAGCAATAGACGGCGCCAATCTTCCCTTCTTCTGCTCTTGATATACATGGATGCTCTGAAACAAATGCCAATTATAGATTGACTTCATATTGCAAAACATACGCATATTATAGTGAGACTAGGAGCACGTTGGGGAAGACCTATACTTAACCGATTCCTTGCCACCTTAATTTTTCGAGCCTTTCCCTTATGGCCCCATACAAAATTTAATGACGCGCGAGTCGCGTCATTGGCCCTCCTGAATGACGACGCACCTAGCGCGTCGTTGGCCACCGGTAATTTTAATACGCTATTTTAAGCTATAACAGCCAAAATAAAGTAAGGTGAGACCTGTTACTGAGTCTTATATGTTATTAATATCTACACTGTGTGTTTAAAGTCACTATCTACGTCTTTTATAGAAGATGGAAGGTAAGTAATAGATTTCCACCATGAGTTGTAAACATTTTGGTAGTATTTAAAAGTAAATAAAAAAAACTTCGTTTTATACATCAAATCCATTGATTAGTGACATAAAAATACATGTAGTTGATTTTTATAAGCTTGGTAAGCTCGATTGCCGGCTTTGATAAGCGACTACAAAAATCTTTGAAGGCACAGTTATTACTAATGCAAAATCACGAGAGTCCAGGTACACGCAAGCGAATGTCTTCGGTAAAGTCAAGAATAGAAAGAAAGCACGTCTGATGTCCAAAGAAAGCACAACAGAAGTGTTCGTAAAAAGGATAACTCACGATGCGCAGGAGCATAAGCTTTTTGTCGCATCTATTTCGCCAAAATAAACCCTATACCAAGAGCATACGGTGCTAAATAGACATAAGACTCCCCGTAAAATAACCGGCACATTTGACCGGTCAGAAAACAATGGACAATACTTTTTGCATGCGATGGTTAATGTTTTGTATAATATAAAGCTTATTTTTATTAACTTAGGGTACTTTCTAGGTCCACGTGACCAGTTTTATGTATTAAAATGAAGTTGAGCGTTTATTAACAAATTCTTGACCATGGTGAAATAACAATTATTGTATGCATTGTAATGAATAAGTTACTACAAGTTGTCTATCAATACAAAGATTTTATAGTAATAATAAATAACATAAACATATTATTGACATTATCACAAATAATTTATGCATTTTGAATCAATATGTGCCATATTTTTTCTAAATTTTACTGTTTCATACATTATGGATTAAAAACAGTTATAGAGTGTGGTTGTCAACACCTGACAATTTAACTTTCCAAAAAAATCTTGAAGCCACAGATATTACTGTCTCTAATGTGTTAATTTTTATATAAAAGACAAGGATTTCTTGTTAAAACTGAAAAAAAATGTGTTTTCAATAATTTTGTAATGACGCGCTTGCCGCGTCATGGGCCTCCTTAAAGGTTTCTTCATGACGCGCTAGGTGCGTCACCGGCCAGGAATCGGTTAAATGGGATTATATATATAACATAAAACGTGCATGTGTTGTGCGTTATGGCTATCTTATTCATAATACTCTCTATTTTATAATATACCGACCGGCCGGAGAAAAGGCGATAACATACAGTGTTTTTTTGTCGAGCTTAATTAGAGGTCAACGAGTGTAACAGAGAAATATGACGGCAAATTCTCCCATACGTGGATAAAGAAGTTTCATTTAAAAACATACCCACTAAGTAATTGAAAATTTTTAAAAATTAATACGGAAAAGTCGTTTTATTTATTACTAGCAGGGCGGCATTACTAGCTTCGCACGGGAGGAAAAAATTATATTTTTCATGCTCTATATTGATCAGCGATAATGTCAGATAATGTTTTAATGGTGATACATTTTTCAAATCTGTCCTGTAGTTTCGAAACAATAGGCTTAAAACAAACACACACCAAATAATCAAAAACTTTCACCTTTAACACTATATTGTAGGTGATGTACCGACAGCAGCTCCACCTACCGGGTCCAATCGTGTTTTAAAACATACAGAATACCAACGAAGTACCCATATAAAATTTCGCCTCTGAGCCACGTCTGTACCTTACTCATAAATCAAAACTCCCCTCCAGCACGCGTACCCCCTACTCCATGACGCTTACTTTGTAACGGGTCGTAGAGCAGAAACCAAACGTCCAATTTCAATCGTTCTAAGACCAAATATGTTCATAGTGAGAAGCTAATTTATTTTGATAATGATTAATGGCATGAGTAAAATAAACGCGTTCAAATGTAGTCCAAAAAAATTATTGTTGTGCCTACTTTGTGGTTGTTGTGTAAATAAATAGGTAGTGTGTCGCAGACTTTTTATAGATATTTACAAGATCTACAATTAATAAGAACATTTTATGGTTCTACCTTTTATAATTTAGGCAGTGTACACAAAATAAATAACTCTTTCTGGTTGATTTTTTACACCTTTTGTCCGGAAAACCCATAAATAAAATTTAGCCTATGTTGCTCGTAGATTATGAAGCTTTCGAATGGTAAAAGATTTTTTAAAATCGGTTTACAAGTTTTTGCGCCTATTCATTACAAACAAACAAAGTTTTCCTCTTTATAATAGTGTAGACAAACAGAAGGACAATAACAGACGCTAGAATTAAGTTTTAAATTTTGATTTATTTCAGTACGGTGAGGTGAGTAGCCGCGAGCACAATATACTCACGTCCAGGTCGTAGTCGAGGGGCAGGTGCTGACCCGCGACGGGGGTCACGCCGGCGGGCTCGAGCGCGCGGTCCAGCACGGAGTAGGCCCAGCGCTTCACGCGGGACATGCTGCACTCCATGGACTTGTCCGTCTCTTCGTGGTGCTGGTAGTAACATTCATAACTATACGTTACTATCTACATGCCCAAAGGAACAACCAGGGCACCCACGGTTAGCTGACGACACTAAGTCCTACCAACCGGGCTTAAATTACCTACATTAAGGATACAGTTATTTTTACACTTTAACGTCGGTTAAAGTGTTCTCTGCAAAGAACCTACTTCTTCGACAAAGTTGGCGAAGGACGTGACAAGTGGTTTTGTTTCCCGAGTTCAAACCCTATTCGTGATATGGTCGCGGAGGTGAGCGGTGGAATCGGCAGTTTGGCTTGCACAACAGTTAAAGGCACAACAAAGAAAGGCTTATTTACATCTGTTATATAACGCCTGATTCAATTAAACTAAATATGACTTACTCAAAAACGCATGCAATTAAATTTCAAACTTAACAACAACATATAAAAGGTTCATACAACACTGTACGTCGCTAAAACAATGATTACGACGTGTTTTCATACACGGTTGTCATAACTCGTTTATATGTAACCTTTTTTATGACATTGAATGACAACCAAACATACAAATTTTCTGATATTAAGAAATATACGAAAAATAACTACCGTTATATTACTAAACCGTTTATTAATAGAGAGTGACAACCACAACGTAAAAGGTTTATAACGTAGAACATTGTACTACTTTATAGAATAAATAGAATGTATGCAACTACATTTCAAATTGGATCAACATGCACATGATGTGCAAATTTGATTAAAATCGGTTAAGTAAAGTGAAGTCTATCATTGACAAACACTGTTACTCATAATACTTTATATTTATATTAAGACCTACAAAATTATGTTCCTACCCATTCAACACAAAAAGCAAAATCCTACTATTCTACTAATATTATAAATGCGAAAGTTTGTATGTTTATATTTTTAAACAAAAGAAACACTTGTACTGTTTTACGTATCACTTATAATTTATTATTTTGTAAATAGTCTACCGGTTTTGCTTATACAACATCATCAGGGCTAAAACTATTTAAAATACAACTTCAAAAAGTTGTACTTTAAATACATCTAAGTTATAATTCTTTAGTGGAACAAATATATATAAAACCCACCTCACATCCAATACCCGGCGAGTATTTAAACAAATCTTTCTTCAGCTGTACCAAAGAGAGTGATTCTTTAGGGAAAGGTTCATTCAGAGCATTCATTAGGTGAAAGAATAGTGAATCAAGCTTGTATACTCGAAAAACATTCTCGTTTTCCTCTAAAACATTAATTAAAATTTTTGATAATGTACATCAAATAATAAATAAAATGAAATAAAGAAAACATTTTTTTCGTGATAGGCAAAAGGATTGTCTTATCTAATCAATATGTCTTAACTAAAAATTGGGAAGAAATATTTTTACATTAATCAGCACTAGAGCGCACTGCGACATTATGGGGTCAATTGATAGACAATGTATGAAAACCTCTGAAATTTTTCATTTTGGAATATCCTTTCTTCAAATTTAATTCAAATGTCTTTTCAAATAATTCACTTTTCATCAATTGAATTATTAATCAATCAAAAAGAAAGGACTGAAATCGACAAATTAACTATTTAAATGCAGTAAATGTTTTAAAACCACCTTACTTATTTTTTTTGCACAATTATTACTGTACAATGGGTGGCTTAATGCTGTATAGCATTCTCTACCACACTTTAAATTCAATGTGATGGTAAGAATACTAAAATTAGAGGATTTTTTTCTATATCTCTCATATTCCATCATCAGATCCTGACTTTGTGCCAAAGAGTACCTTGGTACTTCCAACTGGTACTCTTTCAAATAAAAAAACTATTTTTAAAATATATCAACTTATATACAAGATTAACATGAATAGGCATCAAACATAAGATTAATTAAAAATTGCAGTAGTACTCACCAGCTCTATCACACATTTGCGATATAAAATCCTGTACTGGAGCAACTTTATCAGGCATAGTAAAGATTGGTGGTAAATATTTAGCATTTCGATCTTGTTGTTTTAGATAATCCATTATATTAGCTAGGATTTGTATGTAATCACTGTGGTTCTCATATTCATCTGGCATTTCCAGTGCATATTCTTCACTGCCTTGTTTAACTTCATATGTAAAGCCCATAGGTATCTTACCTGTTGTAGAAAGTTAAATGTGTCAGCTGTTGTTATAGGTGAGTAAATCAGCTCTGAATCAGTTCAAATATTAAGAACTTTATATTTCTTTGAAACTGGAAGGCAAACAAGCAGATGGATTTTCTGATGGTAAGAAATTCACACCGCCTCGAGACACCAAAACTGATAATAGCGTTGCCATTCTGAAGCTGAATTAACATTGTATTATAACATTAAATATTAACATTGTGAACCTAAGGGCCTCAAGCAAAACTAAGTTTACCGGCTACCTTATCCTCTGAACTGGAACACGTCAACGACAGCACGAACATAGTGGCGCCAGGAATAGGTAGGGCGGTGGTACCAATCTGGGCGAGTCGCTGCAAAACTCTACCACCTAGTCAGATATCATAGTGTTAGTGATGGTAAGCCTATGCCAGCCTTTTGCAAGCTGCCTGGCAGGAAGGTAGTTGGTCTATTCTGCAAAGGAGCCAGGACCAAGACGCCATTTGAGCCAGGCTGCAGCTTAAGTCAAAAACTTGCAGCTTATGGTTCGATTGAAATGTTTTGAACTGATGATTATTTTATTACCACTGACCAATGAGTAAAATCGATGTAATCAATGGCTGACATATAGTTTGGTTCTAACTACAGTTCACATATGTATATGATTTTCATAGATGAGTTGAGCTGAACTGTGCGCCGATTTACTGCTCCAGTTTGACTTCATGACTAATGAGCCAATCTGAGATGCGTTTTGGTTGAGTTACTCATGTACTGTTGCTGCTGTTGTCCACTATATGTCCTATGTTTAAACATTTTTTAGTCTTTCAGGATAGATATAAGTACATATTAGTATTGTGTTTAAACAATAAATTAAATATAGATAATAAAAAAGGTGTGAGAGTCATGTCACACTGCGATGTTGCTTTATATATACATGTAAATAATAAGTTGATTGTAATAAGAACAATTACAGAACAATTTTGGATTTTCTGTTACTATTACTCACCGGGATTGATAATTTCATGATATGTGTCTCTGATACCATTTAATATATTGAAGCGTAGTAAGGTACTTTCCCCAATTATGTATGATCTAGCTTTGCAGTAGAAGTTCACATCCATTAAATAAATGTCTTGATCTTTCAATCCTGAAGCATGGTCATAGAAAAAGTTAATAACATTGTGAGCAAAGCAGGTTATAACTTATCATCAAATTGTTTATTTTTGATAAAGGGTAAATCAAGTCCATAAGCCATTGATTAATAATGTCGGTAACAATTGCTCAAGAGCTATGCAAAATTCATCGAACACATATACAAATCTCGTAAGGAAACTTGGGATCCTAGTATTTTTCATTGGTTTAAAAAAATACAAAAATTGACTGAACTTAAGACACAGTGTAGGCCTATATATGTTTAGGATAGACGATAATTTGTCCACCCTAGCATATTTCAAAATTGCAGTTGGTCACTGTGAAAGATCAGCACTGCTTCTTAACTGTCACAGTAAGTATTAATTTATAATGACATTGATCCCCACGTTGGTAGACTCAGTAGGGACATGAGTTACAGATAATACAAGGACTTAAAATAAAGCTAATATTCACTTACTATTACTAAATGCTTTAAGTTTAACAAAGTCCTTTATGTCTTTCTGTTCAAGTTCTTCAGCCAGCTGCTGCTCCCGTTCTTGTTTCTCTATCAAGGCCAACGGTACCCCTGTTGAAGTGAACTTCTTTTCTGGTATATTATTCTTTTGCTTCTCTGATTTAGCAATACTTTCAAATTTTGCTCGAACAGCAGGAGCAGCATCCTGTTAACATTATATAGAATAGCTATCACAGGAATACCTTGACTACATTACCCTAATTATGTAAACCAGAATTAGTTTTTTCCTGTTTTTATTATTTTGGTCCAGATCTGCTAAGTAGAATAGACCTCCCTCTCCAAGTTCTCTGCCAAGCAGCTCATTAATTTAATTATAGGTAATCACTAACAAGACCACTGGTAGTACAGTGCAGCAACTTGCCATTGTAGAGATCTACCGCCTAACCTATTCCTGCCGCCATAATGACAATGTCATGTTCTATCCCCCAGACGGTAGGTTAGCCAATTGCTTGCAGGACAGGATAGGGATGCACCTGTAGCATCTATAGTGTCTAAGGGCCATAGTTATCTCTTACTATCAAAAGAGCAATGTGCTTGTTCACAAATTTCCTTTGTTTTGCATATTGTTTGTCAGACAGCGGAAAATATGATAATGTTGACAGATGAAGGTCCAATACTCACATTCTTGATATGAGTATTAGGTAAATAATATTGGTCCATACAAGATGTCACAAAATATTAAGTAATATAGTATAATTCTCAGTCTCTACTAAGTAGTTAGAACTAGAACTGGATCAACTAAAATGCTAGCATGCTTAAGGTTATTTATAAACAGCTTTGAGACCTTTGGGAGCATATCGCGGGCTTCAAGCCATAGGGGCGTATGAAAAAAAATGCACATTTTTTTATTACGTCAATCTTTTGGAATTTTATTGATACACAACCTCTATTTTTTTTTTCATTACAGGTAAATTACTTGAAAAGATATTTAATAAAATACTTTAAGACGTATGCTTGGAATCACAAATTATTTTTGCACCAGATAGACGTATAGCGGCCGTAACTACGCCTAACGAAATGTGTATCGTGCCACAAAGACGTATGTGCATACGACTATCCATTTTCATTCACTTACTATTAAAATATCGCGCCATATAGTCGTATACGTATACGACTACTGATCCCCATCTTACCTACCAATATAATGTCGTGCCTTAAAGTCTTATGTACATACGACTGTTGATTTTTAGTAATTTTAATTTTAATTGTCAATAAAATGATATGCCGAACTGACGTATGTGCATACGACCTTTATATTGCGCCGCGCGGGCGCCCGCTCCTCCCGCGCAGTGTGCAATAAGCGGCCGTATGGAGCAGACGGTCGCAACATTATAATACAAAATAGTTAGTGAGAGTGAGATTGAGTACCTAACGAACACGACAATGAATCGGAGCAAACATATTATTCGTTTAGCGTTACACGGTGAGTATCATTATAATTATTAATTTTCATTAAAAATAAGTATGTTATTGTGGTTATTGATTGTTGTTATAGGTTAGTTATTTAGGCAAATATAAATTGATCGAGTTCGGATGAATAGACAAAATTTCAGTCATTACATTTTACATTTGTGACATTATAATATTAGGTACGTACCTAGAAGACAAGTAACGTACCTACCTGCTAAATATATACTTTGAAGTGGGTAGAACTAATTGAACATAGGTTAGTGGTGGTACTATGCATAACATTTAAAAAAAGGCCTGTAAAATACAACTAACAGTAACATTTCGTTAGTAATTTCTCACAAAACAAAGTTGTATTTGACAGGCCTTTTTTTAAATGTTATTATGTAGTAATCAGTTCATTAGTTGACACGCAATAGCTATCGTAATCCTATTAATATTATAAATGTGAAAGTTTGTGAGTATGTATGTATGTATGGACGGATTTTAACGAAACTTTACAGTACTGCAGCTTATACACGAGAATAACATTTAGTATTCTTTTTTTTAGGTATTTACTTTTTTACTAGATAAAGGTACTTGTAATGAAATAATTAAACATTTAACTTTACCAATTTACATTTTTTGTAGGGGCTCAATCAAATTACGAAGAATCACCAGTCTCGGTTGAAGAGCAGATGGAGATTTTACATTCTGAGCATTCATCACGTACAGGATCACCAATGGCTGTTTCACATAAGGAGGTACAAAGAAATTCACCATTTGCAGCTGAACAAAGAGAGACAATAGCCGAAATGGAAAATTTAGGTTTTATTGGTGATAGTTTCGACATTCCGATATACTCAAATAAATCCCCATTGTCAGTATTTACAGCAGATAAGGATTTTTATCTACAAGACTCAAACGTCCCATCAATTGAAAAACAATTGACACCTCATTTTACACCAATAGCATCTATACAATCACTTGGAAGCCCCGATAGTATAGAAACTTCTAGAAACACATCAAACGTGAATTTGAATAACTCTAAACATACTTTTATTGATGATAGCGATGATTCTGTAGTAGACCCTAATTACCAACCTGAAGATGAGGAAATTCAATGCTCACCAGTCTCACCCATTCCGTTCTCGTCTTTAGCATCAATTGAACCACCAGCAAGTAGTGTTAACTCACCAGAAATAGAAGAATTGCCTACACGTGAAAATATACTTAATTGTCAAGTAGTGAAAAGATGCAAAAGAAAAATGCTAGATAATTGGAAGAAGAATATAAGAAAAAAGAAAATAAACAGCGGTGAAACATACACATCAACTAAAGGGAAAAATGTACCGGCCAAAATGTGTAACAATGAAAATTGTAAATGTCAACGAGCTTGTCACACAAAAATCGATAATTATACAAGACAAAATCTTCATTTGTCATTTTGGGGTTTAGGTAGTATTGAAAGACAAAGGGATTTTATAGTATCGAACGTTTATTCAACTGAAGCAACAAGATTACGAGTGACTAATTCGAGAAGGAAATTTACATTAAATTACAGCTTAAAGTTGATTCAGTAACGGTTCATGTATGCCAACCTTTTTTTCTTCATACTCTGGATATCAGTGACAAGATGGTCCGTACTGCTTTGAGTAAAGCACGCCAAGGAGTGGGTAATATACCCTCCCCTGACAAAAGAGGGCATCATACACCATCAAACAAATTGAACAGAGACAAAATTGAAGTTTGCAAATGATCACATAGATTCATTTCCATAAGTGCCTTCTCATTGGTGCCGTAAAAATACAAAAATGGTTTATTTGGAGACAACCATTAACAAAGAAAAAATGTACAATTTATATAAGCAATATTGTTTGGAAAATAATAAGAATCCAATTGGCAAAACTTCCTATAAAGAACTAATTTTAGAAAAGAATATAGGTTTCTACAAGCCGCGAAAAGATCAGTGTTGGTGTAACAAATATGAGCAATTAAGTGTAGAAGAACAAAAGGAGAAACAAGCAGAATACGAAGAACATGTTAACAGAAAATATTATGCACAGGAAGAAAAAAAATCGGATAAAATGAAACAATAGAAGATAATCGTTTGCATGTCTGTACTTTTGACTTTGAGGCAGTGCTTTATTGTCCTTTGGTTTTAGGAAAGCCTGTATTTTATAAACGGAAGTTAGGCAGCATGAATTTTACAATTCACAATGCAGCGACTAAGCAAGGTTATTGTTATTTTTGGCCGGAATATGAAGGAAACCGTGGATCTAACGAAGTTTCAACATGTCTTTACAATAACATTTCAAGGCTCACCGACGTGGACCACCTTGTATTATATTCTGATTGCTGTCCAGGACAAGATAGAAATTCTGTGGTTGTAGCTATGCTCAATTACATCATTACCTCACCTGAAAATAACATTAACATAATAGATTACAAATTTCTAGAACCCGGACACACCTACATGGAGTGTGATAACATGCACTCGACGATCGAACGAGCTTCTGAGTATGCCAAAATCTACATGCCTGATGACTGGCAAAATGTAATACGACTAGCCCGTATAGACAATCCATATTGTGTTCAAGTTATGAACCACACAGATTTTTTGGATTTCAAGACATTCCGTAGTACTATTATTCCAAATACACTCAAAGCCACCGACGGCACTGTTTTACAATGGGCTAGCGATAGATGGTTACGATAGAACAAGAACATTCCCAATTCGTTTTTTTTAAAAATTTGATTACTGGGAAGAACTCAAAGAAGTAAAGTTAAATGGGAGGGTGACAAGATCGGAACGCAATACGCATCTTGCCAAATAGTACTCTGAACAAGTTTTGTTAAAACAAATAAAACATAAAGATCTGTTGGTACTTTGTCAGGATGGGACAATACCCAGGAATCATCACTACTTCTACGAAAATCTGCCTGTTCAGTCTGTTTCAGAATCGTCGCCTCAGACCAGACCTCGTCAAGATAATGACGAATTGGAATTATCTGCAACAAGAGCCACATATTTAAGACGTCGGTCAGGGAGAAAAAATTAATAAGTATAATTTTTGATAGGTAACTTTGCTACCTTTGCTTGCTCAGAGTTGGAACTAAATTGACTGAGTTGTTTTCTGTTCTTTTAATTGCATTGCATGTAACATAACATAACATGTTATAGCACTCTCTGAAATGTCTTCGATGTTATTGCTTTTTATAGACATTTTTATAGCGGTTATGCATTCTGAATGCTATTTTTTATGTAAGCTACTTTTATTTTACCTACTTATAATTTAAGATGATTATGATCTCTTTAGTAAGAATGCTGATTCGTCACCCAAGATACAATTATTGTAGTACAAGAATGTTGTCTGAGTTTTGTTTGTTCTTAAAAGTTTATTTTTATAGCGGTTTATTCTGTTGCGTGCCATTTTTCATGTAAACTACTTTTATTTTTACTTATAATTTAAGGTTAAAGTAATCATGATCTCTTCCTTTTAGGAATGCTGATTCGTCCCAAAGAAACAATTATTGTAGTAGAAGAATGTTGCCTGAGCTTTTGTTTCTTTTTAAAAGTTTATTTTTTAATAAGTTCCTTTTTTATAAAATTTCTAACAAAATTTATTGATATTTGTTGTTTTATTTCATTATCATCGAAATTAATCCATTACAAATATATTATACGTCCATTCTCTGAACAAAACTTATATCACATTTTTGACAAGCCAAATGGACGTATCGTCTCCAAAAATGGTAGTTGTAGTGGATTTAATTACATAAAAAAAAAATTAAATGATGTTTCACGATATTTATACTAAGTTCAAATGTTTTTTTGATATCGCATTACATATAAAAGTTTTGTTTTATACGTCCATCCAATAAAAGCACTTTCTGAAACAAAGATAACATATGGTTTGTCCAATATTGTTGAGCTAAAAAGATGTAAGTGCAATATTGCGAGTTTTCAAATACTTAAACAAAAAATTAACATTGCATATAAATATTAAATTATTTTCATAGACACATGCAAAATTTTTATTATGTACATGCATTAGAAAAAAAGTTAGTAAGTTTTTTGCTTGTCCTGAAAAGTAAGGGTATAGCTTATTTGCCCCTCTGGCTTGAAGCCCGCGATATGCGTGAATTGAAGCATACATTTTGACACTGATTGAAGAGATTCTTTAGTTAGTCACGGTTTAAGTTTTTTATAAGATCATATTAAGCTACTAACCAAACTACTAATTAGCATATATGACCCGATAGATGTGATGTTGTCAAGATTACTTCTCAAGCGATCCAGGTACACCAGGATGTCGATACATCAAATTTACTTCAAATTGGTTCAACCGTTGAGACATACGTAGTATAACGAAGATATGTATACAAATTAGTATTTTTTAATAAATGCTATAAATTACCCTCCAAAGAGGTCCTGCTGCGTCCGCAACTTCAGCCATGTTTCCATAATTTCTCCCTTTTTTTCTTTCTTCTTCTTTAAAATCGACCATGAAAAAGTAAAAAGCATTTCTTGGTTGTTTTTTCGGCATATTTTCCTTTGTTTATTTCTAAAGCTAAAAGGTAAGAATAGGTAATAAAATCAAAAAGGCATAACCACAATAAACAAAAACATTCTTAACGAAATTTCTAAAAACTTTGAACGATAATGTATGTAAAATAAAAATGAAATTAATGAACATACGACTATGACCTATGTACGACGTTTCAACTTTATTTTTTTAAGTATAGTCCGATGAAAAGATATATAGGTATTTTATGAAATCTATTTCTTTGAAGAAAAGTAGATAACGTTCTCAGAAAACCAAAACCAATCTGTGACTTTGTCTCTGACTGTGAGTTGTGACAGTGACCACAGTCTTTCTTTCTTTCTTTCTTTTGGTTTTGACAATCTCGTTAGTATTTTGCCAGTAGTCAAGTAGAATTTTACATCAAATTTTATATCAATTGTAATTAGTCATCAGTCATAAGTCGTCAGTAAGTCATGTCAGGCTCTTGGATAAAGCGGTGGCCTTTTTACACAAGCTCATGTAATGAGATTTGGCGGCAACGAGGAAATATACGATATGCTAATTTCTTCATTATTATTTCATTTCTGAACTTTCACTGAACAAAATTGTACAAAATGCCACCAAAATTGACAGATTTCACTCAATATCAACACGAAATTCAATAATTATGAAAAAACTTCGACCATCTTTTCTCTCGATGGCGCCAAAACTCAACGCCAAAACTCGTGACCACAGTCTGTCACAGTCAAAGACAGTCAAAGAGTATATAAATCACAGATATAAATACTAGTAACACTACGTAATAAGATGCGGGACTTCCATAGAATAGCACACCCGAATTTGTATAAAGTTTACTTGAAAAATTATAACCCGTATAATTTGAAAGTAAGTCTAAAGGCATTTAGATATAAGGCAACTAGTGTCATATGATTTGGGCGAATAAAAAACATAGCAAACTTATTTTTTTTTATTTTTGTATATGAAAGTTACGCTACAGTCCAAACTGGTGATAATGTTGTTAATTGTTATCGTAAAAGTCTGGGTTACCATATATGACATTCCGATTTGACGTATTTTAAGGAAAAAAGTAATAAATTGCCGTATATATTTTAAAAATGTTTATTTCTCATTTGTTTTTTCTCCATAATGGTTTCTCATCGTTTTTATAACTTAATATTCATGTTTGTCTTGTGCATAATTTTCCTTGTTTCTCATTTTGTCACTTCTATTTTGACAATTTAAACGTCCCATACAGTCCACTTTGCTCTGTATTAATCATAATCATCATCAGGATCATCAACAGGAGCAATCTAATCTGTAAAAAAATCGCCACTTTCCCATTTTTATTCTATTTAATATGTTTACCCTCTTTGACATAGAAGGTCCTTTAGAATCACAATTACTCATTTTACCAGTTTAAATAACAAACACTCTCAAAATAGTAGCAATTAAATGAACTATTCAAAATATTTGAGCTATTCAACACTTATATCTCTTTTTTTTATATCTCATAGATTCATAATTAAACCAAATACTGTAGTGCAATCATCTTGTCACATTAAATAATTCGACCTATCCGTAGAATAAAGTTACTTCTGCACAATTCTTACTTTCCAGGAGAGTGATTTGAAATTTTTCAAGTACAAAATCAGCATTACTGTTTTTCTTAATTGTTCTAGGGAATTAATTCTTTTCCTAACCATGTAAAATACTATTTAGCATATTTTTTTGTAAAAAATTTAATAAAAGAGATAGTTTTTTGGCATATTGGGGTTTTTATGTTCACATGTGACGATTTATTATGAAAATGTCAGCATCGTATGGTCACATATAGCCATATTCTTATGAAAACAGTTAACGTCATGTGTACGTGTAACTTTGTTTTATGTAAATAATAAGTATTATGTTTAAAAGTTACAGGTGATTTAATGTGAAAAATATGTCAATAAAAACAAAATTTAGAATTAAAATTTAACTTTTAGGAATAAAATGAATGCTATTCAACTTAATTGTAGTTTCTTCTAATAAAATCAGGGAATTGGTGACTATTTTCTCTAGAAACTAGATAAAAATGTTAACAAAGTATAAAATTTTACAAATGATTAATATAGTGTACTTAAACACAGATTAATTGCAAATTTGCTTGCAAGAAAATTACAAGTAGTTAACTTTTAATCATAAATAAAACAACTTCATTGCTAAATTATAATAATAATATTGAAATAATTAAACAAAATGTAAGTAATCATAAATTATAAATGTCTGTAATAAGTAAGTATCTTCATGCCCATATCACGGAGAGAGTGAGCAGAGGCACAACCAGGGCACCCACAACTAGCTGAAGATACTAAGTCCGACAATGTGATAGGTAGCAATCCTATCGCCAACCGGGCACATATTCAATACCGGGCCTCGTTATTTTTATTAGAAAATTGAACATTTATATTTCCTAATTATTTTGTTGTCCGACCCGGTAATAGAGCCTAGGACCTCAAGAAGTCAATTCCGACTCCAAATCGCTAGATCTCAGAGGCGTTCTATCAAGGTATGCACACTATTGACGTTCACGTTTTATGAAGGCACACACACAAAACGAGGGGGTCGTTTGTATGTGACCTTTTTTACAGACAGGTTAAACATTTTGGAACAGTAAGTGTATAGAAAATATTATAATCAAAATGGCATCTTCTCTTGTCTTGCTCACAAATGCTAAGATGTTTATGTTACTTTGCCACTAACCAAAGGGGTATTTAAAAACATTATTTTACACATATCGATTAATTTACTATGGCCTTGCTCACGATCAAGTATGATAAGTAACAAGTATTTAAAAGTAAATTTATCATATTTAGGTATTTCGCGATTCAGCATTTTTTTAGAATACTTGACTGCAAATGCACATTGCTTTGCCTTGTTTCCCGAAAGCCAGAAATTTTCGAAACAAGCGTATCGGTGATTTTTAGGCACTAGTATTTGGATTTACGCGGTAGACCTAACGTTTTATCATCCACTACCTATCCTTTTTTCGTGACTGATTTTTGACCTATGTTTTTTAAGTATTTTTGTTTCACGTCAGACCACTCAGATGTTTGTCGCAACCGTTTCTTGGACCTTTTCTTTGGTGGAAAAGAGAGTTCATCGTGGCTGTAATAGTAAGAAGTTTAGGTTTTACTAATTGATGGTGACACGTCAGTCCAGAGGTCGTTACCGTGAGTTAAAAAAAGGTATCATGACAGCTTTTGTGTGTATTTCAAGGAAAAGACATAGGCGTAGAATTATTAATGTTTTGGGTCGGAATCGAGGGTAAACAGCCAAAATTAACAGACGATGAGTTTTCAAAGCTAGGTAGTGCTTCAATAGTAAGAGACGTGAAGTCAATGTTATTGTCAGGTGCGTGTGAACAAAGTTACAATGTTAAGTTATTTGTTATAGAATGTTCAGCAACATCATGAACTAATTTAAGGACGCATGAGTCGGTAGCATTAGCTAATCGTTCATTGTTTTTTTTTTTTGAGGTAATTGATTGACCGCGATCTTGTCATCTGTAGATCCAAAAACTTCTTTCCATACTTAGGAGAGGTCGTTTTGCATATTTTCAGGACCTTTTGATACCAGTGTCGTCTCAAAATATCATGAGTAGCCGAGTAGTTTTCTAAAAAAATACAACACTATTATTAGTACTATGAGTGTAGTCAAAAAAATTAATTTGCGTGATATAGTTGTATAAAGTTCTGAGTAAACTAATAATGAAAAAATAATTTATATATTGTTAGGCTTTCATGGCATTTATGAGTCGGAAAAACGGTATATCTGCATATTAAACAAAGAATAAAGAAACATCTACACATCCATCCCAAAAAATTTAAGCTGATTTCAGCGAAAAAATTAACATTTGCATGTAGAACCCAATGTTTTCGTATAGTTTCCGAGTAAAATAGTAGTATGTTAAGAAACAATTCTGGAAACTTCGTAGAAAAAGGAGACTTAAAACCTTAGAACCACTCATTTCAATTATTACACTTTCCGAGCTATCAGTTAAGAAAGTTATATATAAAAGAAATTAAAAATTATAAGGATTTACTTAAAATAACTTTTTATACTATAAATGTTAGCCTTCTCATTTGGAATATCTATGTTTTCAGTATTTATCGCAACGGAATCGACCATAGCACTACCGGTTTTATTAATTATTAGCTTTGATACAAGACTTAACATATATTAAGGTTTCGTATTATTATTCTGACGTAATTAATAATCTACTTTTGTGAGTCAAATACGTATTGACAATAATAATTTGCTTATTGCAAGAAAGACGTGCGCACCAATCAACCCGCAAAGAAGAAGGTTACATCTGCCGATGTACTCTCCCCGTGCGCTTGCGTTCGCGTCGCTCTAGACTGCGAGAAAAGGTACTCCTTCGCATATCGCCTTATTCTCTGGAGAAATAAATCACATGTAACTTTGTTTGACTGGTATCTCCGAAACTACACAACGTTAAGAAAAACGAATATTACTAAAAGAATATTTAAGTAAGCTTTGCTTTATAACTAGAAGAAAAAGAATTTGGTATCATTTTATCATATATAACTTTATTCTTCGCATAGGTCGAGTTACTGAAGTAAAATAAATGTCACGATACAGCGATATAATCTGTTTTAACCGCATGTCGGGATTTCCCAGACTATTGGTTATGGGTAGTACGTTTAACTGCGCTCCGGTTAAAAAAGTTTTGTTTAAATTATAGCCATTTGCCATATTTTTTGATAAGGCATTACAAGTCCTGTCGTATGCCGTATTTTGTGATAAAACAAACGTGAATTACCGTATATTACGGCAATTGCCGTATTAATAACAACACTGATCTTTGAGTCAAAGAGTATATAAATACTACTACTGTGAGTGTCAAAGAATATAATAATATACAGCAGCAGTGTGACCAGACTTAATTTTACAAAAATACCTTGGAACACCAAAAAACTTTTGAAAGAGAAATATACCAATAAAAATACTGATTTTCTTAATATGTTTTATTAATAGATCATCATCACAATAAATGTTAGATTGGTGTTTTAACATTCTATTCGAAGGTCTTAAACATTCGAACACAACCTCCTCCATGTTTTTTTGTTTTGTTTTGTTTTTAAATTTGATAATACATTTTTGTTTACAAATCAGTGTCTTTGGTCGGTTTTTACTTAATTTATTTGTGAAAATATAAGCTTGTATGCAGCATTCAATATCGGTGTACATAACTGAGATTTACTGAAACTAGTTATAATTTGGATTTTTATAATATACCGTCAGAGTTGGAAATTTTCATAACTTGCAGCTAAAACTGCAAAACCCAATTCAGATAACTGAGATGACAATGCTAGATATAAATAGTTTGCGGTCTCAACGCTCAAATAAACTAAAAAAAAGTCAAATAAACTAAATCAAGAAATTTGGTTTTTACAGTACATTTCATTTCAGAGAAGTATTTTATAACAACCGCCAGAACTTCAACTGTGCCAACAAAAAGCACACTGGCTTTCGACTATAATAATTGACTATACTGGTTTATCCGAAGAAGATACAGTATGAAGTATGTCTTGAATCATTTCTCAAATACGGGTTTAAATTTTGAATATTTCTAAAATACGGGTTCTAATACATAATAAGTTATAGGGGCTGCTTTGATATTTTTGTAGGATAATTCTTTTGAAATATCGGAGTCGGGAAAACATTTCACTATGTCGCTAAGGTGGTCTATAGCTCTAAATTAAACGTTGTGTTAATCAGCTAATAATCAGTTCAACATTCTTGACGTCGTCTTTCAGTGAAATTTTTTTGAAAAACATATCCACTTGTACACATAATGAAATAATTATTTTACATTTGTCTTTTACAAAAACCGAAGCTAGGTACCTTAAAATAGTGACTTTTTACAATATGTATCAGCAAGTACTTTCTAGCTTGAGGAATAAGGATGAAACCCTAGATAATTCATTCTAAATTTTAATATATCTTTTGAGGTAAAGTACCATAAATAGATCTAGGACGCTTATCTATCTGACGGTCGTCTATTTGTTTCCATGTTTGATTCGTGCTTCTCAGTATTTTTGTGCTTTTTTTAGATGCCAATCTACTTTGGAGTTTTAAATTACATCTCTAATCTTTGTAAAAGATCTTTGTTAAGATCTCTAATCTTTCTAAAGCCTCGAAGAAAACTCCGGATTATGTTCCTACTTTACTAAATAACTCTGCCGAAAACTAGACATGTTGTTCAAGTGGATGGGTCCACGAAATAAAAATATAACTTTTTTTGAAATGTCTAATATGTTGCTAACCTCGCGGTTTTAACACCATCACCGGACTTTATGAAAAATGCACTCTATTTATACAAGCGTAGGCTGCATTGATATAAAAAACCCAAGATGCACAGTCTCGAACAAAAGTAACACTTGAAACCGTCCCCAAACACACCAATAATTATCCCTACGTAGTTATAGGTAGGCTATATGCATATTGTTTTGCAAAATCAACCATATGCAAAATGTTTAAATTTGTTTTTACAAAGCAGAGCAATAAAAATTTACGACCGACGTGGATCCGTAGGACAAGCCAATTATTCTATGCATTGAGTGGAGTCGAATATTTTTTATTTAGGACCTACGAATATCAATGAAACAAAAATCAATTGGTAAAATCGTTTATTCAAAGTTTTGTTTGGCGGCGACGGCGTGGCGTTGGCATGTTTATTAAGTTAGGGATTTGTTCGAGCAGCTCGGATTGTAGAGACTGGATATTTGTGTTGAGTTTTTGCCAGTCTACAACCTGTTTGGTTTCGGTTACTAATAGGGTTGGATCGTCGGGCTCTAGTTTGAAAACTACGGGCCTGTGATCGGAGTCTAGTTAGATACACCGCGTAGTATTGCTAGATCTATCGTAGTGGCTTTGATTAAAGAGATTTCTAGTTTCATAGACATCAAAGGTTTTGACGTTTGAATGAAAAATTCCGTGTTTCCTTTTTTAAAATGGAAGAAATGCTAGACTTAGACATAAACGCAATATGGCACTAATAATGGCTCTAGATGGCATGCTAGACCCTTACCTACACTCTAGTCAAGGTCTTGCTGATACACATTTAATCCTTTATTGTGCGCGAATCTCAGCATGTCGTATCGCTCGTGTTAAGTTTCCAGAACATGACAGGATTATCCGACCTGCTCGTGAGGTACCTGCATGGAAATCGAGGATTGAACGGCGTATCAGTACAGCTGGGGTCATTATTGGTAAGCTAATTTCATTCAAATCAGGGAACAACCGACCTAGAGTCATGCGTTTTGTAAAACAAGCCTTTTCCGGTACAGGTATAAACTCACAAAACTATATGTCTTGTGTTACAGAACGCATTGATCATTTTAAACAAAAAAAAATGTGCGTGGGCTAACCGTATTTGCAGGTACAAAGAACGCTCTAATAGATATAACCAGAATCGTATGTTCCAAAGTGATCAAAGAAAGATGTATAGAGGTTGGGAGGGATCAACTAATTGTGTGATAGATGGACAAGTACCAAATATGGACGAAATATCCACATTCTGGAAAAATATTTGGTCAGTGTTCATAGATCACATTGATGGTGAATGGATGAGCACTGTGGAGCATACTTGTGAGCATTTTCAAGCACTGGAATCTACAACCATATGTATTGATGACGTAATAAATGCAGTTCGTTCGACTCATAACTGGAAAAGCCCGGGCCGGACGGACTATATAACTTTTGGTTCAAGTGGTAGCGATCTTCACACGCGCGCTTAGCTGAGCAATTTCAGGAAGCCATTGAGTCCGGATCTCTTCCATCCTTTATGACTAAAGGAATCACCTTTCTGCTCCATAAATCAGTTAGTACTACTGATCCTAAAAACTGTAGACCCATCACGTGCTTACCTACAATATATAAGCTCCTAACATTCATTATAACGTCAAAATTAAACAAACATTTTTATACAAATAATATTTTGGATCCAGAACCTTACATCCATCTCAGAATGGATGTAAGGTTGGGTCACGTGGTTCAAAGGAGCTTCTCCTCATTGACATGGCAGTTTACCAACAATTTCGCAAGGGTCGGAAGAGTCTCTCCACTGCCTGCATTGACTATAAGAAGGCCTACGATTCAGTGCCGCATACATGGCTAAGACGAGTATTGAATTTGTACAAACTCGATGCAACTCTGTGTTCTTTTCTTCATTCGTGTATACGGCATTGGGCTACGGCTCTTTGCATACCAGGTAGTGCAGAGAATTTTCATAGCTCCGAACTTATAAGGATCGAGCGAGGTATTTTCCAAGGAGATAGTCTGAGTCCTTTATGGTTTTGCCTTGCTTTGAATCCCTTAAGTACTTTCTTAAGGGACTCAAAGGTTGGCTATCGGTTTTACAGACGGGGTGAGATAATTTCTCATGTTTTCTACATGGATGACCTGAAGCTATTTGCACTAAATAAACCAGACCTGATGTTATTACTGAATGTTACTCAAACCTTTAGTAGTGACATTAGGCTGGAGTTTGGTGTAGACAAGTGTGGCGGTCATGCATGTACGAAGAGGCAAGGTTGTAAATTAATATTTACAGCTTTCGGAAACAATGTCTTTGAGGTTTCTCGCCGAAGTTGGAATGCCGGAGGGATTGGGTATACATGATCGGGATGTCAAACAGCTGGTGAAAAAACGTTTCTTTGGCCGCTTGACAAAAGTTTTAAAAAGTCTTTTGTCTGGGAGTAACAAGGTGCGAGCTTTCAACAGTTGGGTGATGCCTATTCTCGTGTACACATTTGGTATATTAAGGGGGACTCAGACAGAGTTAGATACCTTGGATCGTAAAATCCGTAAACTAATAACAACGTACCGTATGCTTCATCCACGCTCATCCGTAATGAGATTATATATTCCACAGAAATGTGGGGGCCGTGGCTTTCTTAATGTCAAGAACCATCATAACCGTGAAATATATCATCTCAGGGAATACTTTCTTCAAGTTGAGTGTGGAATGTATCGTGACGTAGTAGCAGTAGATAACGGATTAACCCCACTCTCCTTACCCAAACTGAACTGGCGTAAACCGATGGTGCTTAGCACGCAGGACAGCTTAGATCTGTGGAAGAGCAAAGAATTACATGGACGGTTCCATCAGGTTCTGTATGGATCGGATGTTGATTTTCTGGCGTCCGTCTCTTGGTTGCGATTTGGCGATATTTTTGGAGAAACCGAAGACCAATAACTACCGGAAATACATAGTGAAGGATGGCACTGTTGACATATGTCGGGCGTGCCATCATCCTGGGAGGTGATTATGTAACTCAGTTGACTCAAAATGGATGAGTGTACATCGAATCGCTGTCAAATGCCTGTTTTGTATTTGCTATCTCCAGTGACCCACAGAAATACAATAGAGATAGCAAACACAAATGACGTCATTTGATGTACACTTTTACAGTTTGAGTTGACAACTGAGATACATAATCACCCCCCTGGTGAATCTATACGACATATTATTTCCGGTTGTTCTCGTCTTGCCAATAGCGAGTATTTGCACAGGCATATTGCATTCACCAGCAACTTGCTCTCCGATACGGTCTTATATTATCTGATTATCTAAAGTGCCATATTACAAGTACACACCGGAGCCAGTTCTAGAGAACAGTCATGCCAAGCTCTATTGGGATCGCTCTATCATCATGGACAGGACTATTGCCGCTAATAAGCCTGATATCGTGCTGGTAGACCGGCCAAAACGCCAAGCATTTATAGTTGATGTCACCATTCCGTGTGATGTTAACCTTTTGAAAGCTGAACAAGACAAGATGTCAAAACACCTAGACTTAGTTAACGAGGTTACCGATATCTGGGATGTTGACTCAACAATAATTGTGTCAGTAGTCGTGTCATAGCGAAGAGTTTCGCCCAACATCTAAAGAAACTCTCGCTACATTCCTGGTTTAGGGATCAGATTCAGAAGGCAGTACTAACTAGGGACGGCACGCATTGTACGGAAGTTTCTTAGTTTGTCGCCCTGACCATTGACAGTTTAGTCAAAAGAGGCCACCGTTAGTAGGAATCTGTTTTTTTATATTTATATTTGTAATACTTTTATTTGTTAAATATATATAAATGTAATAAATAAGAAGTATTTTTTCCATCCGTAAGCTATTCTTTTATTAACTTCCTTAGACATAGAGTCCTCGGGGGATATAATTTGACCTAGGTAAACAGATTCCTTCACATAATCGATTTTTTTTCTGTACACCTCTATGTTGGCTTCTGAGAAGTTGGTCATCAGTTTTGTTTTGTCTGCATTCAATTCTAAACCTTTCTTTCGAGATGTCTTCTTTTTTCGTTAAGGTTCTTAGCATGTGTCCTAGTTTTTTGAGGTCTTCTTCTAACAGGAAAATATCGTCAGCCAACCTCAAATGATTAAGGCAGCTACCATTGATGTTGATACCGTAGTTTTCTCAATCCAGTTTTCTAAATACGTATTCCAGCACAGCATTAAACAGCTTGAGAGAAAGTGGATCTCCTTGTCTCACACCTCTGTGTATGGGATATGAGTCTCCTTTTGTTTCCTGTTTGATGCGACTTTTACGTTTTTTGTAGATGGATTTAATTATTTGTTTATAGTCTCATCCACTCCTTGCTCTTCTAGACTCAGCCAGATAAATTTATGGTTTAGGCTTTCAATAGCTTTAGAGTTTTCTATGAAGCACATATATGTTCGTCATATTTTTCCAAGACTTTCTTGATTGTGTGGATATGGTATATTGTACTAAAGTTCTTCCTGAATCCCGCCTGTTCAATTGGTTGACTTTCGTCTATTACTCTTGTTATTCTTTCTAGAATTATTTTTTGTAAAGACACACATTTGAAATAAGGCTTATTGGTCTATAATTGCCGATATTATCTTTGTCGCCTTTCTTATGGAGGAGAGTAATATGAGATTCGCTCTATTGTTCTGGGATGGTGTCAGTTGTTATAATATAATTTAATAGCTTGGACTTATTTCTTCCATGGTCCCTCTTATCAGCTCGTTTGTTATATTGTCAGGTCCTGGAGCTTTTTCTAGCTTTTGCGAAATGATGGCTTTTTCAACTTCTTGCACTAGTATTGGTCGAACATCGTCAAGTCTCTTGACTGGAATTTTGAAAGTGTTATATTCTTGTTCGGCGATATTAGAGGAGTAGAGGGTTCTATAGAAGTCTGTAGCCAGTTTCTCAATTTCTCTGTGGTTCGTTGTTTGTTTGGATCTGTTACTTTTTAGCATAGGTATTCATTCCAATCCATGCTCCCTGAGATCTCTAAAAGCTTTTTTTGTTCCTCCTGTTTTTTCGATTTTGTCTTGTAGTTTTTTATTTCTCTTTATTTTTTTTTATGTTTGCTTATATTTTCTCGGATCTGTTTACTCAGTGCAGCTATGGTGACGAGGTTTTCCTTTTTGTTGAACTTGCCCGCAATTAGTGCTCTTCTTTCTTCTAGGAGCTCAATGGTTCTTGCGCTGAGCTTTGTATGTATGTTCTTGTATCTTTGGTTGTATTTGCCTTTACTTTTCTAACCTGTGATAGTTGTTTTTCCAAATGGTCGTATTTTTCAGTGACACTTCTGCCCAAGTTGACTAATTCCATCAAAGTCCTTGTAAGTGACAAGTCAATGTTTTTTTTGCATAGTGCTCTGTTGTCAAATGTATATTATTATTTTTTTTCTACTTCTTTGAGTTGGGAGCTTTTTTAAGCAGCAGCATACCGTTCGGTGGTCAGTATAAAAGTTGAGATTCTGTATTACATGTGTATCATTGAAGAACTTGGGTTTGTTAGTCACTATTCGTTTCGTTTTAATAACTAACAAAATTCTCTTTGTAATACATACTTAATGGCAGCCATTTATAAACAATGAACAAGACTATTCATAATGCGACTCGAGAAGTCATTGACATAGTGTTCAAAAGGTGTTTAACAGAATTAAAGAAAACTTTAGATAAAATAACATACACATTAACAAAAAAATTGTGATTAACTCAATCAAAACAACTTGTCATCTTATAATCCTCAATCAATTATAAGATGACAAGTTGTTTTGATTGAGTTTTGACTCTTATACTGACGATATAAAAAGCCGTCGTTTTTGTCTACTCTTTTTTGACTGAGCTGTAGTAATTATTTTAATTGAAAAAGGAATGGATCCGAAAAAAAGCTACGACTTAGGTTTGCAGTCCTAAAAGCATTTAATAATGAGTAAAATAATTTAAGACGTTTTACCTATAAAAATCTATTGCTGTTAATTCATCACTCTCCTGTTTGGCAGAAATTTTCAATAAATCGGGGATTTACCGTTCAACGACAAGTGATGTGACGTTTCCATTAAATTAATTATAGTAGATCGCCTCTGCTGTAATTTTACATTACAGGACTCAACAGTAGGTAGACCAAAGCTACTGTAAACTTTCTATGACTATAACAGTGAGTCTGGACTCGAGATCCACTGATGGCTAGACATACGTGCGCGAAAACGAAGTTCGAATAATACCTTCTATTATATAATGTAACGGTCACCGTTACTAATCATTCAAATTTGTGAATATTTTCACAAAT
>NJDC01000973.1:92299-108405 GCA_002245475.1 Calephelis virginiensis
CTGTTGGTCAGAAGATATTCTGCGGTTTTGTGGATCTCGAAAAAGCGTTTTATAGGGTTGTACGTAAGGAACTTTGGGACATTTTGCCAGATTATGGGATAGTCGGGTCCCTGCTGCGTGCGGTGCAGTCAATGTATTTAGACTGTAAAGCATGCGTTCGGGTGGATATCACCTTATCGCCTTGATTTGATGTTTATATTGGCGTCAAGCAGGGTTGTGTGTTGTCAGCACGCTTGTTTATCTTATATTTGGACAAATGTCTTCAAAGGTTAAGATCATTGAATGTGGGAATGCGTATAGGTGACCTAGTGGTGAACTGCCTGCTTTATGCAGATGATGCTGTACTTTTGGGCTCTACACCATCTGAGCTGCAAACACTGGTCAGTTATGGAAGGAGATTGTAAAGAAAGGGGCTTACATTTGAATGCGATGAAAACCAAAATAATGGTGTTTGAAAGAGACGTAGCCAGAACGGATGTAAGAGTTTTAGTTGATGATGTAGTGCTTGTTCCAAAGTGAATGAAATTGTATATCTTGGTTGTGCTTTTAGCAGGGATGGAAGGTACACCGCGGATGTAGAGAGGAGAGTAAATGCAGGGAATAGTGTGAATGGAGCATTAGGTAAGCTATTCCAAAGCGAGGTTTTGAGTGAAAAAACTAGACCCGCTTTGCATAATTCTGTGCTTATTCCAACGTTATTGTATGGAAGCGAGAGTTAGGTGTCAAGAGTCTCCGAAACCGGCGTGTTTGTATGAAAAGGGTTATGAATGCGAAGGAAGCAAGACAGGTTTGTCAGGATCGTGAGGTCAGGCACTCGATACTCTCTGCATACCCCGTAAGGGACTTGGCGTGAAGATATGTATGTATGTAAATAAATAATTTCGTTATAAAATCACGCTTATGTCTGACGTCTGTAAAATGTGAAAATCAGAGCTTATATATATATATATATATATATATCAACAAAGGTCCTGTTCTTTAAATATAAACTGCACGTTAACCTCACAAGACTAACTTATAACGTGTCTAGATAATACTAAATCTACCACCGGATCGGAAACTGGATTTCTTCGCTATACGATGTCGGGTCGGGTCGCAAATTGACAATTTAAGTATTTTTTTTATTTATAATTAAACTTTATTACAATAAACGTGTCTTACTACAAACACACGTAACAAGTTACAACTATTTTCATGGAAATGTTTCGTTGCAATTTTTGTTGTTTTTTAATATTATTTTTTGAGTTTATTCCATTAGTGTGATTGAATATACATTTTCCCGTTACGTTACGTACGTTTAGTCCTGTATATTAGTAGAATTATACGTGATTTAATAATTTTTTTTATAAAAATAATTTATACTCGTCTGTTTTTTTTTATTTTTACAAAAAAAACTCAGAATACCAGCCAATTTAAAAAAATATAAAAATAACCGGGAAAAATCCGGATGATTTGGATAATCCGGATTTCAATCAGTAAACCATGAACAAATCCGGAGTTTCGAAAAATCCGGATTTTGCAATCTCTAGTTAAATGTAATAAAATATTGCACACATACAGAATACAGAATTGCAAAAATATTTAAAACTAGGTGAAAAGTAATAAAAATATATATTTTTAAATACAAAAACCGACATTAATTTCCCTTGCGTTTTTTTTTCTGTAACGTTACCTACCTATCTTAATCTTTAAGGTAGGTACGTAATACTTTACTATGTATAATTTGTGGTACAAGATACCTCTTTTATTTTACTGGGTATTTCAATAAAATATTTAGTCAATTATGCACGCATTATCTGTACAATCCAAACTAATATTACAAATGTGAAAGTCTGTCAGTTTATTAAACTTGCATGGCTAAACCGCAAGATTATTTTTTATGAAATTAATTGTTATGCATATATGTGCATGTATGGTAGGTATATTTGCATATATTGTTATGCTTGTATAGTGAAATACCTAAGTTGACACTTGAGCTACTTTTTTTTAAAAAAGTACCCCGGCGCGGAGGGCTATAATGGGACCATAAAAGAAGCGTCAGCTTTTAATTAAGAAGTAAATTTAAAGTAAAAATGCAAATGAATTGATTCCTTCTTTTTTTAATGTGACATGAAAATAATTTCTTTAATTACCGTCATATTTAGCACTCGATATTATCCGCCTACCTCGCAAGGGACTTGGCGCAAATACATATTTTGTATGTAAATAATGCAGAATCACAAGTAGGTCAAAAATTTATAATGAGAAAAAAATGTTACAAAAAAGTTTAACCGTCTAAAAAAAATAAAATAATATAACTCTTTCTGGTCCCATCTGTTAACTCCAAAAAGCGCCGTTGGTCCATCCGTTTAGCCGGGATTTGATGACCAAGGGAAACGGTGATTTATTTTTATACATATACTAGCCGACCCGGCGAACTTCGCTTCGCTTTTCATTAACAACTACTAACAGTTTCTATTGATTAAAGCATTTTTTTCTTATTTTTCCTGAATTTTTCCTATTTTTCTTTTCATAAGAAGTAAGAATACTTACAATAATTAGTAAATCAGTTAGTAGTTACTGACAATAACTAACACAACTAAAACTAAATGTATATTTATGTACAGCTTCAAATTTAAATATCCCTGGACACAGAGCATTACGAGAGCCATTCAATAAATTTTTAGCCTAAGAAAAAATAAAGAAAATTTTGAGAAAGTAAAGATTTATTTTTCAACATAGTCTCCTTTCAATTAAATACACTTAGACCAGCAATGCTCCAACTTTTTTAACCCGTCAAAAAAATACTATTTCCCGAGGTCTTCAAAATAGGCCTCTGTGGCGGCGATGACCTCATCATTCGACCCAAATCTTTTGCCGGCGAGTGACTTTTTCAGATTTGGGAACAAGAAAAATTCGCATGGAGCCAAGTCTGGAGAATACGGTGGATGGGGCAGCAATTCGTAGCGCAATTCGATCAATTTGGCCATGACAACGGCGGAGGTGTGAGCCGGTGTTGTTGTCTGGTGTGAGCAAACGCGGCACCCATCGCGCCGACTACTTTTTCATACCCAATTCTTCGTGCAGAATATGATGCACTGTCCCATCTGCGATGCCTACAGTCTCAGCTATCTCGTGAATCTTCAGTCGCCGGTCTGCCAACACGAGATCGTGGATTTTTTTACGTTTTCTTCTGTGGTAGCCGTTTTCGGTGCACCTGGGCGTGGCTCAACCGACGTGCGGCCACGAGCAAACTCGTTGAACCAATTTTTAACGGTCGCCATCGAAGGAGAAGAGTCACCGTACACAGCATCCAAGCGCTCTTTGATTTCGCTGCGCGTTTTCCCTTCAAAAAACAAGAATCTAATCACCGAATGATATTGTTCTTTTTCCATTTTTGCAAAACCGACCGACACGCTCGCTTCCAAAGGCCTTCGAAACAAAACAAATGAAGGGAAAAGACTGAAAACTACTTGATAAACTTCAAAAAGTATTTACTGCACGATAGTAAAACTCTTTTGTAACAACAACGCCATGGAGCGATGAGGCTAAGTAATTATTGAAGGCCCCTCGTATGTACTTGAACTAAAGATTCCAGTATTATACAATAATTAAGTACCGACTAGAATAGCGATCGCCTCTGTGGTGTAGCGGTCAGGCATTGGACTTCTTGAGGACCCGGGTTCTAGCCCCGAGTCGAGGTCCAATTAAAATAAAAAAATGAAAATGTCAATTTTCAATAAAAATAATTTTCTAATAAAAGCAACGTTGCCCTTGATTGGATATATGCCCGGTATCACATTGTCGGCTTAGTGTCTTGGTGACGAGAATACGTATAATAAATATTCATATCAGGAAATCTATGTTTACCACAAAACGCCTGCTCTCTTTGAGAATCCAACCCGAGCCTTGCGGATGAACGCAGCCGTAAGGCCTATTATTTACGCATCAGCCAACTCATTTTTACTTGCGACATGTTATTTTTATTATTTTCAAGGCTGTATTCGGTATAAAAGTTTCACCTTCAAGATGGCGACTTAATATCATAAAACCGAACAAGTATTAAAGTTGCTTAAAAATTCACGGCTCAGCCAATGTAGGTATATCTAACCCCTTTGTTGTTCGAGGGAGCTACGTGAGTATAGAACATTTATATTACACATGTCTAGTGAGGTACCGTGAGACAGTCTTATGAGGGATTTACACGGGTCGATTGAAATCCAAGCAGTAAAAAGTATAATACAATGTCGCTATTGGCGTGTTGTCTACACATCAAATTTTGTATGGGTTTCATTGCGACGAGGAGATTTTATTACTGAAAAGCAATTGGCATACGTAATATATTATTATGTTATACGATACTAGCTGTTTATACGTGACTTCATCAGCGTAGAGTAGCTTCATGCAAACTTTCACTCCTCGCAAAAAATTTTTGGAGTAGATTTTTGAAAAAATAGAAGCTCATGTTTGAATTAGGGCTTTTTACTGTATGCAGATTAAATTTCGTTATATCGTTCCTGCGGCTTAGCCGTGAATGTGTAACTTTCGCATTTGTGATACTAGTATGGATGACGCCGATTCCGTTACAGTACAGAAGAAGGTACGGTAGAGTTACTCTTGAATAGTAACCCTATTTGGAAATATGAATCGGATATGTCATTTTAAGTACTCTTGAAAACAGGACTAGTGGATTATTAACATTTAGTTAATAATAAACTATAAATTATTTTATCGGATATGATGATTTATATGGAACTAAATGTATGTTGAGTTCAAGAGTAACTAATAAGATTAGGAAGGGAATGATTTCGAATTTGCATGAAGTCGAGATTCAAAAGTAACACTATAGATATGCCAGTAATAAATAAAAATAAATAATAAATATCCCTGGACAAGTTATAGAAATTTAATCTAACCCCAAAGTAAGCAAATTATATGCTTGTGTTATGGGTGCTAGTCAACGATTTTAATGCATAGAAATACTTAAATAGATACCAGAATAAATGGATTAAAAACTCAAACCCGTAAATGCAGACATTTAAATGTTCATTACATAAATGCCTGGCCCCGTCGGGAATCGAACCCGTGCCTTGCGGTTTGTCGATGTAGTTAGGCGTGTATGCTAGCGACTTGACCAACGAGGTGGTCAGTGACCAGTTTTTTTCGTTTCCGAGATATAGTTCTCGACTGCCGTCATATGTACACGTTATGAAGAAAATATGAAGACACAAGATTGGGATTTCTACAAAAGCACTAATGCAACACTGTTAAGTTTCCACTAACAACAATCATCACTGTTGTTAATACAAACTGAATGAATAAGAACAAAGAGTTAGTAAATTATAGCCCAATTTACATTTTGGCTTTAGCCCTTCTCCCACGGGAAACCGTTTAGTAACAGTGGTAAATGAAAGTAGCCTATAACCTTACTAAGAACATAGGGCTTATTAGCTAAATTATAGTACAATCGGTTCAGTTGATTCCGCGTGTTAGGGCGCCAAGAATAGTTAAGGCGGTAGTAGTAATAGCCTTTGCTGGTCCCAAGTGCATGAGTGAATGAGTCAATGATTGAATATTATGCGTCAGTATTGCATGCCGTGTAATAATCTAACAATTTGAATCTCATGATTATATTATTTACAAGCCGTAAAATGTTTACGGCTTTATAGTTCTTAAATTGGCAATAAAGGTTTTGTTGGTGGAAATTTGATCGCCTGTTCATGTCTTACCGATGTCTTCAAATATAATTTACGTCCCGTAAAACTGCAATAACCGAATTCAATAAATTCCGTACCACGTCGGGGTTTTTAAAAGATAGCAATGATTCAGAGATGGTCTCGCATAAACTTTAACAACAACCAAGTACCTAGTCGTTTTGAGTTATGCTTGTTAATCCTTTGCATGCCGGAACGTGGATCCAGTTATACTGCAGCGTTAAAGTCGCGGCATACCAGAGGTTAATGCATGTACATTTTCGTCTAGTGATGATGACGTCAACATAGACGAGTATTAATGAATTATCACTACATGGTATAAAACAAAGTCGCTTACTCTGTCCCTCTGTTCCTTTGTATGCTTTCATATATATACATACATACATATCTCACACCAAGTCCCTTACGAGTAGGCAGAGAGTATCGAGTGCCAGACCTTACGATACTGACAAACCTGTCTGGCTTCCTTCACATTCATTACCCTTTTCATACAATCACGCCGGTTTCGGAGACTCTTGACACGACCCTCGGATAATATCCGAGTGATCTGATCGTGAAATGTCAACATTGGTCACCCCGGGTACTTACATCCTTCCACATTCGCATTCTTTCATCGCATTTCAATCTTTCATCTCTGTCATTCTTTCCACATGTTCGAATCAGTTTATATCCTTAAAACAACCCAACGGATTTTGATGCGTTTTTTAATAGATAAAGTGATTGAAGAGGAAAGGTATATGTATGTTTCATAACCGTGCGAAGCCGTGGCGGGCCGCTATTTAAGTATAATTTAAAAACCATTAGTCAGATCATGGTAAAATGAATACCGGAACCATGACCTATCTTTCCTAAAAATAATCATCAAAATTGGTTCTTGTAACAAACATACAGTTGGATTGAGAATCTGTTAAAAATAGCACCTAATTTATTAGTAAGATTGTGGCAGAATATGTGCTGAGTTCCAAGCAATGATGAAGCTTCCGGAGACTCTAAATCATCTGGCAATAGATTATAATTTTGCGGAAAATCAAGTTATTTCAAAAAGTTGTAACTAACTACATAAAGAAGGACGTTCTAAATTTTGTAAATTGATTTGTAAACGCGGTTTCTAGACCAATCTTTTTCTGAATGGTGATTCGGAACTTCGTGATCGTGATAGGTGGTCTCGTATAGAAAAAATCCTATGTTCTCCTGGTTCGAAGCTACCTCCCAATCAATTTTCAGCCAACCGCTTTAGCCGTTTTTGAGTTATAAATAGTGTAACTAACACGATTTTCTTTTACAAATATATATATTATTTTTGTCTATTCATAATTTTAAAAGTAACCCGGTGCTATGTTGTTCGAATCGTTGGGGCCATGGAATTTTCATATTGTAGTGGATTTCTACTAAGTCACTTCGGGGAATACGGCCCATGCAAATCCTCCCTTAGTGAGGTTTTCTGAGAGAATATGTGATTGGACTGTGTGAAAGGAAACAATACCTATCTAATTTGTCCATATTCAGTTCTTGTCTTGGAGAATTTTTTTATAGGATGGCAAGGCAAAGAAGCAAATAGATTTTCTGATGGTAAGTAAGTATCTTCACGCCCATATCACCCAAGGTTTAGGCAGAGGCACAACTAGAGAACCATGACTAGCCGAAGACACTAAGTCACACAATGTGATAGGTGGCAAGCCTATCGCCAACAGAGCATATATCCAATCCTGAGCAACATTTTTTTAAATTAGGAAATTGGAAATACCACATTTTGTTTTTGTTACCCGACTCAGGATTCGAACCCGGGACCTCATGAAGTCAAATCTACAGTCTCTTTGGTCTAGCGGTCTACTTGGACAAAAACAAGGCAAAAAAAATAAACATTTACTAAAAACACCATAGCTGCCATACTGACGTTTTGAAATCAACTATTTTGCGAATTTAAGTTTTTCCGTGAAGAAGTAACAAACAAATAAACTTACGAACTTTCGCTTTTATGAATTAGGAAGTTATGTTATTAGGAAGGATTAGGATAAGTGTAAGATTAGTAAGTAAGTGTAGCTAGCGGGTGATGAGAACGTTATAACTCTATCGCTAACTTATTCAAATTATTAGATTCATTGGCGATGACTGATTTATTGGACAGTAGCAATGGCCAATTATTGTCTGTCAATAATTCACAGTTTTGCAAATCATGCAATGATATGTTATAATAATGTATCCATCATTGACATGTTTTTAATCTTTTGAAGTGCCTTTTACAGATTACTTGTTAATGTGATTATGCACAACAAGGGTGTGTCTTTATTATGAATTCTAAGAAAGAAATAGATTAGTTCTTGGAGAAGGTTGATTGACAGATTTAATTAAACTTTTGTGACTTTATTACAAATCGGTGTTATAAATTTGCGACCAAAAAATATTTGTGCCTTAACTGAGATGTACGAAATGTTTTGTTATTATATTTGAGTGTATAAAAAATCCGCATTCGAATATAAAGCGTGATGTAAAATTGTTTTGGGAAACATAGACAAGTAGGAGAAAAAGGAATATATTTTACTTGATTATAGATACCTGAAGCTACTTTACAATTTATATGTTTAGTTTTAGGTGAAGTTCGGAATATAGCCTCCATTTTGTCTATGTATTTGACGACATCATCGCTGGGTACAATTAAAAAGTTTGCGAAGTATTCTTACTATAGTCCCGGTACCTTAAATAATAAAAATAATCTATAATCTAAAAAAGCTATCTCTGGGTGCGTTATTGAGGAATTCGAGGAATTCATGCAACCAAAAAAAAGGAAAATATATTCTACTTGTCATGTTAAATAGCTATTTGTGCTTATTTCGAGTAAAATTTCCCGCAGTTACTGATTGAAAACCAGCACACCGTCCGTTCGTCACTGCGGCACACTCGCTATTGTAGCATGCCGCGTGCATGCCCTGATCCGAACACGTAGGTATAGCTCGCGCGTCGTCCTTTTATATGAAGTTAGAATACTGTATAGATAATATTACCGTGCTATCACTGCCTCTTCGGAGTTGGTAAAAGTAAAACCTCTTATCAAATCTTTGATTTTGGTGAAAATACAGAAATCACAAACACAATTACACAAAAAACAGGTCGGGGCTATGCGCAGGATAAATGACGAGATGGACTTTTTCGGAGGCTAAAAATGACTGTGTTGTTGGCAGTGCGTGAAGAAGCGTTATTATGGTGTAAGAGAATGCAGCTTTTGGGTCGTCTTTCGCGAAATTTTTCTAACACCCTGGGTAAACAAATAGTAGAATACACTCTTTTGATCTTCAAGTGGAATTGTATAGATGGAGCCGATAGCTGAGAAAAAAAAACGCGATCATTTTTTTTTTACCAAAATTTCTCGCCTGTCTCACTTTTGTTGGCCTGTTCTCATTTTCAAACATCCATTCACAAGATTGCTGTTTTTTTAGGATTCAAAACAATGAATTCACGTTTCGTCTCCTGTGACAATGTCATAAACAGCATTAGAATGTCCGTGGTCTTACTTCAGTAGCATTTGTGAGCACCATTCCACCGAGCCCGCTTCTGCTCCGCTGTCAGTTCATGAGGCATCCAACGACAACAAAGTTTCCAAACTTTCAATTCTTCGTGTAAAATTTTCTGAATTTGGCTCATACAAATCCCCAATAGTCCTCGAATTGTCTCATAGGTAATCCAAAGGTTTTCTTCAATTAACCGCTTAACAGTAGCCACATTATTTTTGTTGACGGTAGTTGAAGGCCGCCCTTGACGAAATTCGTCATGTAAAGAAACTCGACCTCTCTCAAATTAAGCAAACCTCACGGTGCTCAAATAAGGTGCTTCTCTCCCAAATGCATTTTGAAGACGAGCGGCACAGTCTTGCAGAGAAAGAGAACTTTTAAAATCATAAAAAAAACATCGCTCTAAAATCTTTTCGACTTAATTCCATTTTCGATGGCGTACGTAGAATTTTGATGTGTAATAAAAAAAATTACAAATCATTTCCCGCCAATTGTTTTTTTATTACTAAGAAGGTTGCAACGTTTTAAAAATATAACATTTGAAATTCAAACAGTTCCGATTAGCTAGAAGTGCAAAACTTTTAGTGTGCCCCATGTAGTCTCGTTGGTACAGTGGTTAATGTACTCGTACACACCTAGCTCAACCAATTCTCAAGACTCAGGTTCGATTACTGACTGGGGCAGACTGTTGGTTGATGAACGTAGTTGTATGTTTACTGGGTCTAGGTGTTATACCAAACAGTCTTTATTTAACAACAAAACGAAAACAGACACCTGTCAATGTAGGCTAGTTTAATATAAAACATACTGTAACAACAACAAATATCAATATCATAATTCAAATGTGTGTCAATTATAGTTTTCATATGATTGATAACGGCTTGTTTATAACATGTGGTAATAGGCAAATGTATAGAGCAGCGGTCGGCAACGTGCGGCCCGCCGACGTCTTACTTGCGGCCTGTGAATGTCTTGAAAATAAGTTATAAACATCAAAATAAATTCATGAACGTTCCGCGCTTGACCGTATAATATACGGCGTATAGTGTAGATTCAGCCTTAAGAACGCGCTTCCCTCCGCCCATTTTAATTTTTTCTATGGAACATAGCCAATTAAAAAAAAAAGTATCTTCACGCCCATATCCCCGAAGAGGTAGGCAAAGGTACAACTAGAGAACCACGACTAGCCGAAGGCACTAAGTCAAACATAATGTGCAAACATTTTTAATTTTTTATGAATTATGAAATAAGTTATTTGCTTGTACATTTAGTTATGGAATTTTCGAGATTGTAATGATTTGTTAAAATTTTTTGGAATGGTATTTTGTCCTTGTCGATAACACTACATCGGTGTTGTCATTTTTATTTGCATGCAAAAGGAAGTTTGTTTTTCAAATGTATGTTTGTATTTGTATGTTGAATTCTCATTGAAATGTAAGAAACACGATTTGTAAGAGAAATATGTGTACTATGAAGTAAGTAGTAGTAGTAGGTAGTAGTAGTAGGTAGTAGTATCTTCACGCCCTTTTTCCCGAAGGGGTAGACAGAGGCACAACCAGGGCACCCGCGATGAGCCGAAGATATAAAGCCCCGGAATGTGATAGGTGGCAAGCGTATCACCAACCGGGCACAAATCCAATTCCGGGCAACATTTTTTTTATATTCTAAAATTGGAAAAAACCACATTTTCTTTTTCATTGCCCGACTCGGGAAACGAACCCGGGACCTCATTCAGTCAAGTCCAACACCTGGACCGCTAGGCCATAGAGCTATGAAGTTGATACAAAATAATTGATTATACTAACATATTTTTCAGTTTTGCTTGAGTTAGGTGTTGTAGCTGTTTAATTACATAAGAAATCACATCGGCCTCAGGTTGGCAACACACTATTACCAGCGTTGGTATCTATGCGACGTATATTCTTTACGATTAGGAAATGTCTAATGTCAAAAAAAAATCTCAATAATCATAATGTTTTTTTTTGTTCCAGATTACGCAGATACTGCATGGGAAGCATCAAAATGTTCAGCTCATGATGAAACTCTACCCCCATGGACTTCCTGGTTCCAACGGGTTATTTATCATGTATCTGACGAAATGGAAGCGCGTTGCTGTCCTGCTGCTTCTACTTTGGATCGCCGTTACATATTTCGTGATATCACCTTTGAGGTGAGTTCGTGTCATTTTAATACATATAGAATATAATGAACTATTGTCCACGGCTTCGAGCACATTGTGAAGTTAATTAGCACGAAGAGAGCTGTCGTTGAGATATCGAGGTCAACCTGTGTTCTACCCAAGGTCAAATCTGTTCCTAATGCAATAAAACGGGTTGCACTCCGGGAGTGCCGGCATAAGAGAAAACTTGAATATTAACGTTGTGCATTTTTGATATTTTGAAATGGTAAGGGAATAATTTTGCACGAATTGCTTTAAATATAAGTATGAAAGTACTATCATTTATGTGGTATCTTATCGTACACAGACATGACAACACGGACATTCACGCAAGCGCCCTGCGCAGTCTTACGAATTTTCTATGAGGTGACGTGTCTTGACGCGAGTTTAGAAGTTTTTACCCATTTCAAAAAAAGTGCGCAACGCCGCTAAAGAAGTTTTCACTTCAAAAAATTATAAAAATCAAATCTATTTGGTCGTAAAAACTTCACATACACTCTTTCACAGTAGAATATAATCATGTATCTAGAAGACCAGTGCTAGGAAGAGTTTCAGTTGTTCAGAGGCGAAGTCACGTCCAAAACAAATTTAAGTCTGCCTGTCACGTTTACTGCTAAACATCTGGACCGATTTAGATGCAATTACATATGCATATAGTTCCTGAGTTCAAATATTCAAAACTTACTAATATACTTTATTCAAAAGTTAACACCAAAGGGACTAATTGGGGACGAAATTTGTATGAAAATCGTAATTAAACTCTAAAACCTGCGAGTAAACAGGCAGTAATACAGTTTAGTTTAATAGGGGTTCCAGACGTTTGTAAACGTGCCTTCCAACATCGGTAACCTTGGAGAAAACTTACACAGTAGTATAATAGGGGTTCCAGACTACAACCGTCTGGAACCCCACGCATTCCAACAAAGGCAACCTTGGAGAAAAATATGTTTCCATCTTTCGATTACTATTAAATTTGGATTACATCTACGGTCCAGACGAATGTTTACAACCATTGTTTTTAAACGTCTAGAACGTCCTTAATTTATTAATTAACATTTGTTTATGCTCGAAAATGAAATTTGACGTCCTCGTCCTTGACTATTCTTATCGCTCATGTCAGAATAGTAATATAGGAACGTGATTAATTTAAATTAGTAGTTAGTGCTTTGGGCTAGTGATGGTGCCTTGTTGTACCTCTGCAAGGTAAGCAGAGGTACAACAAGGCACCATCACTAGCCAATGATATGATTCAATGATATGGACGTTAAGATACAAGTAAGTCTGTGGTTGCAGGCCTATTTAAATCAATATTTTCATTAAATACAGCGTTCCAAAAACATTTATGATAATAGTGGTCTACCGGTTGGCCTTATGTTTTTAAATTTGAGTTTTAAAAAACATTCAAAATTAACGAAAACTTGTAATAAGTAATAAAATGCTTTTAGTTTTTTTGTTAAATCACTTGTTAATTTTGAGTCCTTGGAATGATTGCAGTAATCAATCATTACTGATCTTAATTAGGCGATTCTAAAGTAATTACTGCATTTTTTTATTACTTATTAACTACGTTTTTTAAAGAAAATAAGGAAATATCAAAAATGTTGAATGCAATATTTTTCATGTAATTTATTGGGCGTTTACGTAAGATTCTTTAGTTTTTTTTTACACGTCATATACATAAAGGTAAACACTGACTTCATGGTAAAAAGACTGTCAAACGCGTAATTTTTTTTTGTTTTTATAACTCGTGTTGTTTTTTTAATGAGCATTTTTTACTGGTTTTGATCTGGGTTACAGACAGATACACAAACGACAGACATGTAGGCAAGCAGACAGGCAGACAAAAAAAAACGAAATATAAACATAAAAATGCTCAAAATGTGTTTTAATGTCCATATTTAATAGTCAAAATTTTATTTACATATTTCAATAATATATATATGTATATAGATTATATATTGCATGTATTGATTGTGATTATGTATATGCAAAAATAAACAAAGAAGCTACCAGCTACCTTATTCTCCGAACCAACACGTCAACGGCAATCACTGACAATATGGCGGCAGGAATAGATAAGATCCGGGCAAGTCGCTACGAGACTCTACCACCTAGTCAGATGTCAAGGTGTTAGTGACGGTAAGCCTATGTTCGCCTTTTACGAGCTGCCTGACACAGGAAGGCAGATGGTCTATTCTGTAAAGGAGCCCGGACCAACACGAGGTGGTAGGTTTTATTGTTTATTGTATTTGTTTAAATTGTTTTATTGGTCGAGCGGTTCATGTAAACGCCTAACGTCACCGACTATGCCCTCGAGCCTTTCATTTGATTCCCAAAAGGTCTACCCTATTATAAATGAATGGGACACGAACATATATGGTGAACAAAGATGTTTGTACTTCTGGGTTAATTATGGGTATATATATGGATTTTGGGTCATCTACACCACAGGTATCTGTGTTTATTCAATTTATTATGTTGTCTATAATACATGTACCTACTTCTATGTATTAATATCTAATTTTATCTTTGTTAATATCTTTAGGAATAGGTGTGTTTAAAAGTTCTTACAAAATGCTTATTTTTACTGACATATTCCACCACATTGTGGTGTGCAAATATGTAGCCAACTTAATTATATGGTTTTTATTATTGTTATTAATACATTTTATACAAAGCTATAATTTAATAATTTAAAAATATTTTATTTTAAACATTATTTATTGATTATTATTTTGTTTCGCCCTATTTATCATACCTATACATGTATGGCATTCGACACCATAAATCAGTATCAGGGTGTTATTTGTCCCCGATCGACGTTTAAACTATTTAATCATTTTTAATCAAAATTGTACACCATGTGCATTCGCAGTTTGATCCAGCTCGGTGGGATAGTTTACATATTGTTAGCATTTATTTATTTGCCAAATAGTCATTTAGCTTATACAGTGCAACCTCGATATAACAAATCGGAGGGGAACAAGAAAATATTCGTAATATCAAGTAATTCGTTGAACTGAGGTTTGTTAAGCTGAGGTTAGATTGGTCTAAAATTCGTTATAAAGAGGTAAAAGAATACTTTTATTCACCTCGATATTATAATTGTATCGATAGATAATAATTTTTTTTTCTTTCATTAATAATCAAAAACAATTAACAATGTGGTTATATAGTAGCTTAATCTCAATTTTGTTCATTGATTAGAAAAAAAGTCATTGATAGTTGTCTGTTTACCACCGGTATGAGTTATGACATCCAAAGCGCTATCTAATTTCGTGATGGATTTCACTACATCGTCACTCAAACCTCCCTGTTTGAGAAACACAGATTTTATTGTATTCAAAGCATTATAAGCATCTTTTATTGTGAAGTTATGTTCATCAATTTCACCCTCTTCTTCCTCGTCTTCATCCGCTTTTGCATTAGTAACTGGCAACACAGATATGACGATGTCAGCATCAGTTATTTCTCCACAGATGGCCAAATCATTATCAAAGGTAACGAAGTCTTCAAAATCAGTCTCTTGAAGGTGTAATTCTTCTTGAGCTCTTTGCCAGATCCTAGCAAGTTCTGCGACTGGTAAATCGTCCTCCTCATCTTCGCATGTTACTTTAAACCCACTTTTCTTGAAGCAGTTTGCAATGGTCTTTTCAGTGACTAAATTCCAAGCTTTGGTGATCATCCACATGGCTTGTAAAACGTCAATTGTAGTGGGTGTTTGACGTTCAACATCAGCGAGAAATCGTCGGACAACTTCCTTCCTATAATGCATTTTGAAGCTTTGGATGATGCCCTGATCCAGTGGTTGTAGTTTTGAAGTGGTATTTGGAGGTAAGTACTTTATTTTTATATTTTTCAGGTTAGGAATTTCTCCGTGTGCAGTACAATTATCGATGAACATTAGAATTTTCTTGGTTTTTTTTTTCATCTCTTTATCCAGACTTTTAAGCCAATTGCAAAAAGCATCACTGGTCATCCAAGCCTTATGATTGGACGTGTAATCTGTTGGCAGATTATTGACATTCTTAAAACATCGCGGTTTTTGATATTTTCCGATGATGAGTGGCTTTAGTTTGTAAGTCCCAGTACAATTTGTTCCCAGCAGTACTGTTAAGCGAAGTTTACTGTTTTTCCCACCATTACATTTATCGTTTTTGAATGATAAGTTTTTGTCAGGTGAACATTTATAGAATAGTCCAGTTTCATCGGCGTTAAAGATGTCTTCGGAATCGTATCCGGTGGTCAGCTCTGCCAGTTTGTCTTTCCAATCATTACATACATGTTCATTAACACTACCACTTTCACCGCATATTTTTCGAAAAACAATCTCATTTCGTTGTTTGAAATTTTGAAGCCACCCGTTGCTAGCACGGAACCCTTCATGTCCCAATTCTACTGCAAACCGCTGAGCCTTTTCCTGAAGAATAGGGCCTCCGATTGGGATTTTTTTTGTCTCGGCACTGTTTTAACCACTTTAACACATATTCCTCTACGTATTTGAACTCGCATGATTTTAATCTTTTACGGTTTACTTTCAAACCACTTTCTTCTTAAAACTTATCTTTAAATTTTAAAATTGTAGCCAATGTACTTGCGGGAATCCCGAACTTATTAGCTATATCTAATTTTTTCGTCATGGGATTTTGGTCAACATCATTAATGATGTTTCGCTTTTCTGCGACCAATAAGGAACACCTTTTACGTTTCTGAGCCATTTTAACTTAAATC
>NJDC01000974.1:18143-29306 GCA_002245475.1 Calephelis virginiensis
TCCAACGGCATTGATACAACTAAATTTGCTATAGAATATTATTGCACTTCTTTATAAATTCCTATTTCTATGGCGTACACATGTCCAGCAATCTATTATAGTCAAAGCACATATAAACACACAGACACATTGTTACTTAAATTACAGTAATATCTACCGTGATATGTCCAAGGTTATCTTTGGTCGTAGCCTCGTAGCTGCCCGCGAATCTTCCTTTTATATCTCCATGGTATTTTTCACCCACAGTTACAGGAATATTCCTGAAATACATCAATAAAATTTTGCATCATATATATTATACCACATATATTGAACATATAGAGAAATAGGTTAAACTTCACGTTATTACCTGCTGTCCAGAGTAAGTAGAACTCTGGAATCCAGTAATGAACACATATGGATAGTTCCACAGTCCGTAGCCGCTAAGAAATAAGGCAACCCGTGGGGGGAAACCTCTATATGAGTAATTAATGTCACCTTACCTGAAAGAAAGTAATATTTTTTTGAAGTGTAACATTCAAGTAGTCAACGCAAAACACGTACGGATAAATCCTACTTCGCGATATCATATGTTTATATTTTATAGCATACCACTTACATACAATTTCGAATGCTTTTAATTAAAAGAAGCAAACTTATTTCCGGGTGGTAAAAAATATACATGTCTTATGGGTAACTGAGAAGCTAAATGCTAACAGTAGGTACTCCTTTCTGTTAAAATATATAATATTTATTTTAATAATAATGAAAAACGGCTAGTTTATATAGAGAAGTATAACTTACTTGAAACTTTTATGGTCTTATGTTTAACCATAGATCCAACTTTTGTAAAACACTCAACTTGTCCGCAGTTTTTAGCAACCAGAAAATTAACTGTTCTATCTACAATCATCACCTTTAAACAGTTACATATCGCAGTATTTTGAAAACTACTTTCTATCAAAATCCTTGAATTTTTACTACTAGCAGCACTCATTGGTCTTTCAAATTGCGATGATGCAACGGAACTCGACGGCAAATTTTTGACTTCCTTAGAAAAACAACGTTCCATTTTTAAACAATTTCTTTCAGTTCTTTTAGTGGCCAGTCTTTTTTTTGCTGCTATCAAATCAAATTTTATTTCATCGTCTGCGATATTTCCAAAACCGTGATCTGACAGATCAATGGTTTGATTTTTTTCCAACATTATTCTAGACCAGACAGATTTGCCCATGTCAGGTTTTAAAGCCTTTGATTTTTCTTGTAATATAGACCATATCGTTAAAATGCCTATTTGTTGTAATACGCAAATCTGTAAAAAAATGAAACTTGCAATTACCTAAATTTAAGCAGCTATTTTAATAACAATCTCACCTCATATAAAATTGTTAGAATATCTAGTATGTGTATTTTTAATATATTTTTTTTTACTTGAAGACGCTTCTGATCCCATTTTTTTTGGCATTCGAGTCTGTTGCCTATCATATCGTTCCTAATTGGTATTTAATAGTATGTTGTAGTTAAATTACTTTAACACTTTTGTTAATTTTCATTATTGTAAGGGTGAGAGATAATTTAAGATTTTATAAGCTGTGTTTGATATAAATTGGTTTTGAGTAGTAAAAAAATTAACAAGAACCAATGTATTTTTTTATTAATATGACATATACATACAATATACATTGTAATACAGAATAACATCTGTATAAAACTAAAAATACTCCAATACTTATTCTGTAAACTGATGCTAATCTCGACCCCTCTTTTGTTATTCAGCTAAAGTAAGAAAAGACTGAGTAGACGTTTCTAAGGTGGACCTTCTAGCTTAGTCGGTAAAAGGAGTAGTAGCTAGAAGCATACTGCCATTTTCTTATAAATTTTGATTAATTTTATAGTTAAGGAAATACTAAATACCTGCCCAATAATCTTTCCACTGTCCATATTCAAAGCAGAAGCATTCCCAATAAATTCCATACCAACTATACTGTCCACAGTCTCGTTTTTGATGATGTTATGGGCACTACTCGTGAATGCGCAAGTTTGTAAAGCGGTCGTCAATTTCTAAAAAAAAACTTATGATATACCGAAAGATTTAAATATTTCATTATGCGCTTGTAAAATGTCGAATAGTTTGAAATACTGGTTTATTTGTCTAGCCGCAAGCGCAATTGGAAAGCTCCCCTATACCATCAAAGCTCGCCACCGCCATGTTTCCAATTGAAATCGTTTCACTAAACTTAATAACGCAAAAAGAATAAGATCCCAGCATTCATTTACAACTCTGGTGTCCAGGCGATGTGTATTTTTTAACATTCTGTATGCTATATGTTTGTTTAAAAGAAAATACCAGAAATACCTTTTCATAGACAACATCACGATTTCGTAAATTCCATTCGCGGTCTTTTTCAGTTGTTGTGAGGTTCGAAGAGTGAATTTCTACCGCTGTAGTAGATTTTTTATCACCGGTATCATTCGCACACCAAGTTGCTTCTTCTGATAAATCCCAAAGATGTATCGACCTAAAAATTATATTCGTTTACAACAGAAGAATTGAAAAATTGCTATTTATCAAACATGATTTAAAGGCAGAAGTGTTACAAGCGATAAATGTTTACTGTGTAGTTGTTGGTAACAAGTGTACTGGCACGCTTGGCATTAAGAAAACTTACATTAAAAAAATAATAATATCGGTATATATTATTCATATTTGCTGCTAACTTTAAAAATGATTGACTTAATCATCTTTGAAGTTTATAAAATTATTCAACATCACAGAAGCCCAAACATTGTAGTTTATAAGGCCAACTTCCGGTTCCATTGTCAGATCAAAGAAGTAACCCTCTTGAATCTCGATTTCATGCAAATTGGAAATTGGGATTTGTGTAATTTTGTACTCTTGATCACAATACTAGAGAGTTATTAAGATATAGTTTCAAAAATTAACGAATCCGATAAAATAAACTAATAATTATCTTATTATAAATGCGAAAGTTCGTATGTTTGTAACTCCAATAAAGGTATATATTAATACAAGTTGATTAAAACATAGGATAGTTTTTACACCGAAAAAAAACTCCTGTGAGACCATTAACCACGCTGGCAACAGCTTGTTTACCATAAACTAAATGTTAACAATTCGGTAGTGTTATTTTCAAGAGCACAAAATGACGCAAATCCAATTTTCAGTTTTAATGATATCAAGATAACTGTAACTCTACAGCTCCATGTTGCGATTTTGCATTGTTATCAGATAAAGATAAAAATTATCATAATAACAAAAACTAGTGGTCGCCCATTCTCAAGACCAACTACTTTGTTTCTAAACTTTTTGGTGCGCCACCTGTGATCTTTTATCGTTATCATCAATATATTTGTTTGTGTATGTCAAATACATGGTAGTGTGGATAATGTTTTATTTATTGATTTAATGTACTTTGTTTTTTATTAAAAAATATTAAGCATTATTATTGAACAATATTAGTTTTCTGCACTTCTCCTACACATAAACTTTGAGTGTGTTAAATTTTATGCTCCTGCGTCCGCGCAATTTTCATAAAAAGGGATCCAAAGTTTTGTCATCACGTATTAATGTATAGATTTCAGTTCAATTGATAGTTGAATCTAAAAAGTGGACTAAATTTATGTTGCTGATTCGATTACAAGCATCGGGGTATATGAAACCTCAAACCAATGCTAGAAACTCTTCCTAAAAATGTCTCGAAGAATAAACTATCACAATATTCCTTAATGTCCTAGTATCAGAAAGACAATGTTTTTATATAATACCTTACATTACCGATAGCATTTTTATATAATACAATAAACAAACATATACATATTTATCTTAAGACCTACGACGAAACTGTGGCTTTATGGCTAACACACACCTACACACACGCAGTACACGCAATATTTATAGTTATGTATTATTTATTTATTGTAATAAATTTATACTTTTGAAGAGTAAGGTTTCTTAGCACAGGTAGGGTACTTAAAAGGCGACCTCCCACAACAGTGAAACTGTGTTTTTATCTTTTAAAAGTTACCTAAATAAACTATTTCTTATTCTTATGTAACCATACTTTGCCTTTATAGGCATATTCATAAATCACCATAATATAATAGACTCAATAAAAATCTTACCCATCAATTAGACCACCAATGAAAATACCATCTATATTCCCACGAAATAAGCCTAGTTTGACATCATCAGTAGCAATCAGAACTTTTAATGGGTGTAGTATGGCAACACTTAAATTCCATAGACACAAAATACATTTCTGTAATATGATCCCATTGCAAGACTTTTTATGTATTGTCATCAATAAGTTACTTTTAGTATCAGAAAATACAACTCCAATAATTTTTAAATGTTTCAGAAACGTATATTTTCCACTAAAACTTTTTGGACTTAATGAAACAAAGCCATCGCTAAATGGAAATTTTGATGTTTTAAAAATATTTGTCATGTCAGTGTTCCCAGCATTTACACTTAAAACATTACTAATTTTACTTTCTACCTTTTTTAAGAACCTTCTTAGTTTGCTTACACTGTAATGATTGTTTCGTAACTTATCCTTATACTTATCATATGGCATTATTTGATCAGATCCAGCTCCATTCTGTTGTTCTAAATAAATTCTTAAGGCATTGTTTTTATAATCGTCATCGAGAGTATTGTTTTCTTCTTCTTCTTCATAATTAAAATCATCATTTTTTATATTTTTTCTTTCAAGATTAAGGCATACAGTATTTTTCGAAAAATCTATTGGATGTTGAGTCCATCTATTGCTATGTTCAATATCATCAGTTTGAACTTCTACAGTAACACCATCGTCAAAAGTTTGAACTCCCACTTGAGTATAATTTAATCTACCATAAGTTGCCATGTACAAGTCGTAAGGAATAGGGGGCATTTCAAAAAGGGTGTACGACATCTCGTGTAGTGTTACCATACTCAAAATGTCTTTAGCTCTTTGTTTTAATCGTTCAAAAACTCTACGTTTTCTTCTGTCTGCTTTTGATTTAGTAAAGTCTATGAAAAGAGGTCTGAAAATAATGCGCTAATTAAAAAAACATCCAAAAGTTTAAAGAAAGAAAAAATGTTCTCGTACACATGATTTTTCTTTAAAGATCTTCGTCCTGCGCTGCAGATGCTTTGCCAATTCAGATCTACGAATTTAACTAAGTTGACATTTTTGGTTACTCTAAAATCGGCAAAGTAAGCATGGTAATTATAAATATAATATAAATTCACCTCAGTGGTACATCAGTCAGGCGTCGAGGTTGACTTATTGAGGTCCCGGGATCGATCCCCGGATCCAAAACAAAAAATAGAAAATGTGCATTTTTAAAATGTTGAAATATTGACAAAGCAGATATACAATGCGAATGTGGATGGATGTAGGTACCCGGGGAGACCTAGTTGACATTTCACGATCAAATCGCTCGGGTTTTATCCGAAGGTGGAGTCAAGAGTCTCCGAAACCGGCATGTTTGAATGAAAGGGTAATAAATAGTAAATAAATAAATATCCCTGGAAAAGTTACATGAATGTGAAGGATGCCTGTCTGGCATCCTTCACATTCATTACAAAGGGTTAGGAATGTGGAGGAAACCAAGCAAGTTTGCAAGGATTGTGTGTTTTGGCACTCGATACTCTCTGCCTACCCCGTAAGAGGCAGACATGTTGAAAATGTATATTTAGAGAAATCAAAAAGTTGAGTTTAATGGTGTGAAATCGACAGGTGCTGCTGTTACCATGGGTGTTTCAAAGTGCTCCATTCTGGGACCATATTTGTTCCTCATAAGCTGTTATGTTAAGGGATAATCATGGAATAGTTATTGTTCCCGGATGATATTTCGCTATTATTTAAATTGAAAAGACAACTAGGTAAGTACAATAAAAGGAATGATACGATTTCAAAAGTTGTGCACTGGATGGTTCAATGTAAACAATCTCTTTCTAAATGAAAAAAAAACTAAATGCATAAAATTTTTAAATGCCTAATGTATGGCAATTATTTAGATGCCAATGTGCAACTCAATTGGAACAAACTGGACCTAGAAGATCCCATCAAAATTTTAAGAATCATTGTAAATAAAAAGTTACAATGGGGCACACACATACCCCACATAGCAAAGCTTGCTCTTAGATTAAGCTCAGCAGCTTACGTTTTTAAGTAAATGAGGCAATCAACTAATGTCTACACCTTTAAAATAGTTTATTTTTGTTATTTTCACAGCATCATGGCTTACGGTATTCTTCTTTGGGGAAACTCAGCTGAGGTAACTCAATATTTGTCTTGCAAAAGAGTACAATATATTTCTCTCTTTCTTCTTTCTCTTTCTATTTCTCAATATATTTTTGAAAACTTTATATATTATGTCCATCAAAATAAAAAGTCTGTAAATACGAGGAATAAAAACAATCTTGCTGTGCATCAGTCTCGTCTCCACCAAGTAAGCCATTCTTTCATGGGCCAATGTACCTATACATTTTTACAATAAACTTCCCGAGCATATGAAAGACTTTTTATTAATAAATTTAAGTTGTGTTATTAAGGGTTATTATAATATTTTAGAATATTTAGTACACAGAAATTCTTGGGATTAATACCAATCTCTACAAATTATATATGTAATATATTTTTGTAAATTAGATTTATAAGAAAAAAGACAAGCCCGAGTCTTTCGACTTTCGCCGGATTTTCTCCAAGTGAAATAAGTATACAATATTCTATTCTTTTATATTCAATTTTGTTATAAAAATAACGAAATCGGATATGTGCCCGGATGGCAATAGGATTAGCACATTGCGGGACTTCATTTCTTCTGAAAGTCGTGGTTGCCCAGGTAGCGCAACGTCTTCGGGGATATTGGGCGTGAAGATACATTTTTTAAAATAAATTTGTATTACGTCAGCAAATATTAACTTTTACTTTTCCATGTGAATTTGTACAACAACCTAATTCAAACGATGAAATGAATCTTAAATTTTTTGAAGCTTTTATAGCTTGACTAATTGCGAAATACAATTAACCAATGTTGTGTTAAATGAGCCCAAGGAATTTGAATTTGAAAATATTAAATAAAATTGTAAACTTGTAGGAAATAGCTAATAACTAGCGAAAATAAGTATAGAACTTAATAGTAAGTTCATTTCCAGTTCAGTATTTAGATTTTTTTAGACCACATACCTGTCAAGGACATCAACATGTACAGTCTTCATACTAGAGAAACCACTAGAGCTGGACATCTCCTGAAATCCTTCATCAGTGAAGGATATCTTTTTATCATTCTCTTCCGAAGATTCCAAAATGAAATCCATAGGTTTGATTTGACTAGCTGAATGTGGCTCTCGAAGATCGAAATGTCCTATAACGAGAAACTAAAATCTAAGTCAACGGCATCTTAATTTTGTTGAATTAAGATGCCTGTGACAACAGGCTGAAAATCAATTATTTTGCAGTTGCAATAGGGAAAAGTCGATTTAATTTTTAACCGACTTTAAAATTAAGGAGTTTATATGTTTTGGTGTACCTATATATCTTTTGTTGATATGTTTTTATGGTAAAAAGACAACGAGTAAGCACTCGTCTCTCTTAGTTTTATCAAAGACAATATATATAATAGACCTTCAATGTCCTATGTCATTGTGTAACTCCTTTCTAAGACAACAGATGTCGCTGCGGGTATCAAATTTTCTTATAACGACGGTTTTTACAATTATAAGTCTGATCTGAACCTTAAACATGCGTGTAATAGCAACGTAAATTTATTAGATGGCGCTGTTCCCAGTCATTCTAAAGTAACCTTTCATATTTTACGCTATTCGTTAATTTTTATTGTGAACTAGCCGATCCGGCGAACTTTATATTGCTTGACTTTAATAGTTTTTAACAGTTTATATGGATTGAGGAATTGTTTAGTGATGCGATGAGCACGCGAAATGAGAATATACTTATAGATTTATAATAATATCAAAGTTTTATCAAACCTTGTTATATTATCAAACTGGTTTGATAAAGCCACGTTTCTCCATTTTATAAATATGTATACAACTATTTTGTAAATATTTAGCTGCTCTCTGTGTGGCTAAATAAATTATTATCTATTATTTAAATACATTTTTGAAACTGTATCTACATCAAACCTAATTTTTGTCACATTTTTAAATACTTTGCCATGTTGTTAGTGTAGTTGAATAAATTATCAATTGCTTTACTGCATTTTTGAGAAATTTACGGGTATTATAATCAGTTAATATTTTTCAACTTCCGCACGGTTTTTTCGAACCAGTTTGATAAAACCAGTTTGATATCGCGTTTTCGTATTTTAATAAATATGTAAATAACTTATTTTTTAATATTTTTCCACGCTGTATATAAATTTATTTTCTATTAAAAGTAGAGTATCTTCACGTCCATATCCCCGAAGAGGTAGGCAGCGGCACAACCAGGGCACCCACGACTAGCCGAAGACACTAAGTCCCACAATGTGATAGGGGGCAAGCCTATCGCCAACCGGGCTCATATCCAAACCCAAACAACATTTTTTTATAAGAAAATTGGAAAAAACCCAATTATCGTTTTGTTCTATTACATAACTGCATTTTTAATCTGTATATCAAACCATGTCTGAAATATTATTTGTTCAAGATTTTAGGGGCACGATATTATTCAACTCTCACCGGAGAATCTCTCCTCGTTAATGTGCTCATGAAATTGAAGTCGGCTTTTGCAGTTTCATTATCTTAGGAGGTACTTTTACACTAGGGCACTAGTGCGATAATATTTTTTAAAGGCTTGTAAAAAGTCACATTTTAATATTTAAAAAAACTTGTAAAAGCACTTACATAATTCACCAATCTAAATTAGAAATGAACCAAAATAAAATTCAAATGATCTAGTAAATTATTACGACCTCAGCAAGTAAATAAACCTATTTTATCAAAATAAAGTCTTTTACCTGAATCCAACATTCCTTCTTCTTTAGTAGCATTTTCGACTTCGCTGGTATCATCAGTTCCATTATCTATTTCGTTTTCTTTATCATCAGGTCCAGAACTTGACGTATCAGTGTGTGAACTTTTATAGGATTCAAAATCCGATTCGTAACTTTCGAAGTCATCTTCATAACTCACCTCATCTTCACTTTTGGGAGCTACTGGCTGTAATGTAATATTACCAAAATCATCAACTTGATATTAAATTTGTCAAGTGTAAGAATATCAGCAACTATTCTTACACTTGAAAAATCTAATATGATCTTCACAGATATGTTCGATCCTGCTAATTTTGATCAAACGTGCTTTTGATTTGCTATCCGACCTCTCGTTATTTGAAAGCTAAATCAATATCGCATAGGTAGTATTGCGTACTAAGCAAACAAAAAAAATACAATTATATATACGTTGACAAGTCCACTGCTGCTAGAGTGCTGTGCATCAACTTGTCCAGCACCTGAATTTGGCAACACCGCATTTCCTATTCCTGCCGCCTTGGTTATAGTAAGGCACTCTAATGTTTCGGTGTGGTAGTAAGTCAGCCATATTACACCATAGGATAGCGACGCCACAAATATCTCTTTCCATCAGAAGACCGTGTGCTTTCTAGCTCATTGATCCTATAAGAATAGAGTATAGTTCCCGACTTTCAAATTTTATCACGACCGATTCCGGTATCACCATAACAAACATGCTCTAACATCCAACAATCTTCAATTTAAAACATATTATTAGTAGAAGGATTATCCTACCTTAGATTCACTATTTAAATCAACGTAAAATGCCTTTGGTTTAGCACTTAGTTTCTTAGTTAGGTTCAACATTTCTGCATTATTATCAATAATATTTGCCTTAAGAACTTTAACTTCATCATCATCTAGCGTTCTAGTTTTTGTTCTTTGTCGTTGAGGGTGCTCGATATCTGTATTCGTAACTTCTATTGAGTTTTTATGTGCTTTGACTTCTTTAGAGGTTTTACTATTTTTAACTTTAATTGAATCAGTGGTTGGCTCACGTTCTAAATTCAATTTGCGTTTTACGATTGGTGAATTTACTGTTACATTTATAGGTAGTTTATTTCTATCAGTTGTCTTTGCTTTTTCGCGGTCTTTTACCGTAGTTTTAAGAGATGGAGTTTCTGACTTACTCTTACCACTTATCTGAATTACTGATGAAGATTTCAAAACATTTTTCATTGGTGATTCATTGTTCGTTTTATTAGGAGGTTTCTGTAGCTTTTTTGGCGCTTTTACGCTTTGTATCGTGCTATTTCTTTTTGAATAAATGTCCGTAGCGGATGAATTCTGATTGAAATTTCTTGGTGTTGAGACACTATATATCGCCTTTTTTTGTTTTTCTTCTGTTACTTTACTAGTGAGATCATCTTTTGGCTTTTCTTTAGTCTTTATTTTTTTGTCAATTGACTTTCTTGTTATAGTTTGCATTTTCTATAGAGAATAGCTGTAATTTTGGAAACAACTATAGAAATAGAGATAACCTACATTATCGTCTTTCCTGCGCTAGACTGAGGATTCACAAAAGTACCTTGAGCACATCAAAATTAAGATGATATTATTAAAAATTATATAAAAGTCCAAATAGGTTTAGATTAGAGTTACATCTGGTGATGTACCTACTTAAATGTAATTTCGTTGAAGATATTTGATATTAATTACCTACCTAACGCAGTCGAGTACTTTCTACAACAAAGTTCATTTGAATTAATCATATTATAATAACATATTATATCGATTTATCTTGAATACCAATAACCAAATATACACAAGTAACGTGAGACCTACCTCTTCAGAGAATTAAATACCTTCCGAGGAACACGTCACAACATTCGAATATATTTAAACACAAATCCTAATAAATTAATTAACTCAACATAAAAAAATATTAAAAAAATATACGAAACTCTTCGTTATTTTGACAGATGCACGTTTTAGTATGTACACGTCGGTTGCCACGGTAACCGGTGCCCTAGTAACCTCCTTGTCACATTGCAAAGGTCATGACACGGTTTTGGCGCCATCGAGTGAAAAGATGTTCGAAGTTTTTTTTGAAATTAGCGTATCGTGTATTTCCTCGTTGCCGCCAAACCTCGTTATATGAGCTTGGATAATGAGGCCATCGCTTTACCCAAGAGCCTGACATGACTAACTGACGACTTA
>NJDC01000974.1:37698-50926 GCA_002245475.1 Calephelis virginiensis
GGGGGGGGGGGGGGGGGGGGGGGAGGAGCAGCTGCAGCTGGAGGAGGTGGAGGTGGCGCCTCTGCTTTCGGAGGCTCTGGTGCTGGGCTTGATGAAGCTTTTTTAGGTGCTCCTGCTGTTATTTCCAGTTTAAACAGCTTCTGACCAGCTTTGACTGTATCACCATCTTTAACATACAATTCCTTGATGATACCATTATCCGGAGCCATTACTGGAATTGCAGTTTTGTCGGTTTCGATTTCTAGAACCACTTCATCAGCCGCGACTGCGTCACCAACTTTTTTATCCAGTTTGACGTCACCTTCTGATACTGAGTCAGGGAAGCTGGGTGTCATAACATCCTGTTCAGCAAGAAGTGGGTTTGTGAAGTGGATAGATGCAACTTGGTTGTGGGCCGCTAGGACTCTTGGTTTTACGAGTCGTGTGGTTTGAGGCAGGCAGACCTTGGGCACCTCTGATGATTTGAACCGGAGACCTTGTCTCCGGTATATAGTCTGCAGGTGTTTGGAGCAGCGTCGCAACATTTTGATTGTGGGACTTGATAGCCCTGAAATGAGAAAAAAAACATTAGTCACCATCAACAAAAAATCACTTCAAATAAGTTTTTTGTGGCAGTATGTGACAACCTCATAGCATGTTTAGTAAGTAAGTATCTTCACGCCCATATCCCCGAAGAAGTAGGCAGAGGCACAACCAGGGCAGTAATACTAAGTCACGAAATGTGAAAGGTGGCAAGCCTATCGCCAACCGGCATACTTTCAATCACGCACTTAAAAAATCTAGTCTCATCCCGTCATCATTATCTGTTTGAGTCTGGATGTTTATTAAAATTATTCTGGTATCTATTTAAGTATTTCTACACATATAATTTGCTTACTTTGAGGTTAAATTCAATTTCTATAACTTGTCCAGTAATATTTATTATTTGTTTATTATGTCAGTACATATCATTCCCAACGGCCAATGTCAATAATAAAGATGGATTTCAAGAAATCTAGAAAACTGCGTATCTGCCGGCCTATCCTACACCTAATTGTCATATTCATCCTATCCACAGATATGTTATTGACATCAAAATATCAATCTTGGACAGCAAGTTTTGGATTATGATTGATTATTAATATTGGCTGTAACTCTGTTTCAGGAAAGGATAGGGTAGCCTGAAACCTAATGGAAGAGGTTTAAGATTCCAGCCTTGTTGACAATGAACTCAATTGCAAAAACAACCTTGAGTGCTATAGGCAATGAATATGTCTTGCCTTTACAGAATCTTTCTTCATATTTGCATAAATGATGAAACATAATTTCGAGATTTTACACTTCTTATAGACAAAATAAACAAAATATTAAATAAAGTGCTTAAGCCACATTGAGATAGATACAAAGAACTGTAAAGATAAATTTGAAAGCAAACAATGTAATTGTCAAGCGAGGTCAAGAAAAGACAATTGTGAATAGTGAATCAGTCACTTCATTATTGTTACAAAAGCAATACAATAATTAAAAATTGATAAAGTTAAGATTGTTGTACAATTCAATGTTCATATTCAATAATGCTAGGGTGGCACAGTCCTGCAACAATTTGACCGGATTGGTACCTTTTATTATCATGTAGTCCAGATATTAGTGCTCGCAACTATCATGCTCCATAACAGGAAGCCAGTAAACTTATACAAAAGGCTTCACATCCCAGCCACAGGTAGGAGACAAGCTATCAATGAGTATTATGTAGCTGACATGAAATTTTTAACAAACTAAGAAATCTATATGTTAATTTGTATAAAAAATACTAAAAATGAATAAAATGTATTGTTAGAATAATAACTAATAAATTAAAATATATAATAGTGGCGAATATGCAAGTAAATTACCATTCTGACAACACCTATCACAATTTCCTCCGTTGTTACAGCAGATAAAGTATTAATGTTACGTAATGTTGTGGGTGTGTCACTATCTACTTAAGCAACTATATTAATTGGACAAAACTTACAGCCCCACTCAGACCCATCATTAATCTTTTAAGTCAACATTTTCCAAACAAAATTGTGGCTTAGTGATTGATTAAATATTAATTGTCACACCTAAGTGTGACCATTAAAGTGTTCAATGGTTCATGGTCAAAATTGTTCAAGTTTAGCTATTCAGTAAGCAACATTATTTTTAACTCCTGATTGAAAAAGAGAGTTACTATAAGTTTGACGTGTCTGTGTGTACATGCTGTGTGTCCATCTGTGATATTATAACTTTAAATGGCTTGACTGATATTAATGCAGTAATTTTTGTTTGATGGCTGACTTTATTAATTTTTTTTTATGAGATGGTTCATAGTTACTCTCATATTACATGGTTTTGTCAGTTGTGAAAATTTGTAATTTTTGTGTATTAATTACCATGCCTAATACTTATTATGACATGTTAAATGTTTTAATTTAGCACAATAGTAAAAGTAGTTTAATTTTGTGTATGCAAAGCCTTTTAACTGACTCCAAATAAGAAAAGATGATCATTTCATTTCATATGTTTTGTTTTGTTTCTTTATTACTTGGCCAATAACAAATGTTTGTTTGTTTTCCCAAAAGGTTATTAAATTATTTAAAAAAACATTATTTTTAAATTTCTCTCTAACCCCCAATTTTGTTAAGTAATTCAATGTAGGAAGGTTAAATTGAATAATTAATGAAACTGTGTATTATATGATTATTTAACTATATGTTACAAACTAGCTCGGAATTAAATATTAAACCCAGAAATGTGTAAGCGGCCTATTTAGGGTTAAATGTATGGATTAAGAAAAGTTATGCCAATTTAAAAAAAGTGATTTTGTCTGTAATGTACTATTAATAATAAACACAATGATATTCATACCATATACCATTTGTACCATAATTAACACAAAATGATCTAACTTTTTAGCTGGCTTGAACATAAGGAGGCTATATGTTCAACTCTTATTAATTTTTTAAGTCTGCTAATCAATTTCTTTAACATTTTTGAACCAATTTTAATATTTTTTTTGATCAAATCCAGACTTGTTGGTATTGTATTTTCTAAACAATACCAACAAGTCTGGATTTGATGATAGAATCCTTGGGAAATGGGAATAATGCTAAAATCATAATATATTATTATTTAAGAACCTCCAATAAGAATAAAAACATTTTTACCGATTACTCGCATACACCGAATGTCATTATTATATTTTAATTTTGAATGCTAGTTTACTATATACCACTAGACAGTTAGATTAGTTGTTAAAGTCATAGTCTTGCAATGTCTGGACTGCATTAGTACTATCCTACCTATTCTCACCGCCATAACTTCAATGCTTGCAGTTTTTGCAGAATAAGCCGGATGACATGCTTAGTGAGAAGTTTAAGAACCAAGAATAAGGTCAGTTTCTTAAAAAAAATAAAAATACTGCTTAACTATTGAATTAAATTGTTTAACACTAAAAATTCTATCAGTTTGAATATATACAACTTTCATACTTATTTCTGTCAATATAACATTGGTCTCACCCATCTTATTTTCCAATTTCTACGATAGAATAGTCTCCAAATTATATAACAACACATTTCTATTTTAAGTTATTTTTTTTATAATAATTAGAACTGTTTTTAGGATACCAGTGCATTTTAGTAGGTAGGAGGTAAAATAGCATTGAAATTAACTCGTTGTATACAAAGCACAACAGATTATTGTTTTTTAATGTTTTCACATAATTACAAAATTCTCATTATTCAAACAAATTGCATTCAAAACATTTAGTTATAAATATTATGTTTGTTTCTATAACTTCAATGAGGAAATATATTATAACTAATAATTGCAAAAACTAGTGAACTTATTTTAAAATGTGTACCACCTTTACAAAGCTACATTTTAACAGTAACCCAAGCTATTTATAACTCACATTCATTCACATTCAGTGTGTGTATTTTGTCTGTTAAATGAGTATATACAAATAAATGTATGTATACCAAAAATAAATAATTATGGCTAGTTTTAATGTAGAGGTAGTAGATTTTTGTAAGTGGCGATTAAAACTTAAGAAAGTATTTATTTAAATAAAGAACTGTTTGCCTGACAACTGTTTGTCAATTTTAACAGTATTACATGGAATAAAATGACGAATCTGATATTTAATCATAAAAATAAACAATTAACAACAAGCAGCTGATAAGTGATTAGGTATTATGACATGCTGAAATGTTAGCGAAATATGGAGTAAAAATTTCAAGGTTAGTATGAACAAGGGCAAGTTATTACTAAGTTACAAAAAGCACCTCCTTACCTTAAATGTGAATTAAAATTGTTGTTAATTACTGATTATATTTTTTCGGTGAAATGTTACATAAGCGAAGGCCTCATGACACTTAGTGCACAAACTACAATCGCGAATTTATCGATTTTAGAAGGTTATTTCATAGCATATCTATTAATACTTGCACACATAAAGCACAAATTAATACTTCACTTTTAATTAATACGCTGCTTTCTTCACAAAATTGGGTTTAGAGGCCCCAAAGTCTACATTAAATTCGATTCGCTGAACTTTCCTTCGCCTTCAAATCTAGTTGGCGGCATCTGTCATGTGGCAAATGTGGCAACAAATCTGGCAACACCAAAGTGTCATAATACGTTCCATTTCATGATTTTTAGTAATTATATTGCAGGATCCTATTTCTCGTATAGACGTATTTTCGCACTTAACACATACAAAATGTTTGCATGTGTGTGTGCTGCTATAGGCTGCACTACCAAAAAATTAATATATTTACAAATGTTATTAAAATATTGTTATTTAAAATAAATTTGTTACATTTTAATAATAAGCACATTATTCAATTATTTAGGTAATTGTTGATTTTTCACAGAGACTTAAAAGTTTGTTTGAAATCCAAAGTCGCCATTATTATAAATGTATAAAAAACGTTCGGCGTATTATAGTTACGCCAGAAAACTTTTTAGGTTATCTTGCTACTGATTTTTGTAAAATGGTGAAATCGGTGAATTTTATTTGAAATATCCGTAAACGATCATACAAAAATGCCAAATGAAGACATGAATGTGATTTATAACAGATTTCCTGCTCCTACTGTTTTCTTGCATTTGCATCAGACACAAATGTTAGAAAAATTAAGAATTAAATCGTTCAAAAACAATTTCTGTTTTACTTATTATTTTCTTTGCATGACATAATTGCCTTATTTGATAATTGACCCTAAAATTTCTACTTATTTTAACGTTATTGTTCACTTCGCGCTTATAAGTGTTTTTTGGAAGTTGAATAAACGATATTGTGTTTTCTATATTTTAGTGGCAAGTTGTTTTTTTTATCAAAAAATTAAAAAGTATTTAAATATTAAATATAAAAGGAATCCCGTTCGTAGTAGTTTTCTTTTGCTATACCTACGGGGCGCCACTGTCTCGTAGCTGTGTAAGGCTATGGTTGCATTTATTGTATATGTAGTTATAATTCTTCTCTGTGAGTAATATTGTTCTGTGTTACATTGTGAACAATTTATGTTTTAGACATCATATTGGATATCACAACAAAAAATACAGTATAGTATATATGTACAGCAACAGTAAAAGTCTAAATGTAGTTAACATTGTGAACAATTTGTGTTTTAGACATCATATTGGATATCACAACAAAAAATACAATGTAGTATTTATGTACATCAATAGTAGAAGTTTAAATTAAAAGTGCAAAGATTGCTAGAACAAAATTAAATTACGAAGATGAACATTTTATAGTGTCATCTAGTATCAAAAAGAAAAACTAAAATATAAATTTAGTACTTCTACTTGATACTAGATATCTCTTATAAGCAAAAGTAATGTTTATACAAACAGCTATGCATATAATATGTATCTACATACCTGTACATATATTTATAATCTCAGACCAATGAAATCTGAGCATACACTATCTTAAATTCCAAACTGCCGATAATTTCCAAAGTACATTAAATAGTGGATATAAATAAAAGAAAGATTGCCACCTTTAAGTCCATATCGTTTATTTTAACATTTAAACTTAAATTAAATTTTGATTCGTTAATAATATTTAAAATTAATGTTTATTGCGTACAACTAGTCGAACTTTTTTTATTTTACTGGACGACACGGCGAATTTCATAGCAGTAAGTAGTAACTCACAGTTTGAATGGAAAAAAAATAAAACATTAATTTCCCCATTTCCCTGCAATTTTTCTTTTTAGTCTCTTCGGACAATAAATAATGCACCAAAAATAAATTAGCAATATTGATATATCCTTACACTCGTAATGCGATGACCAAAGATGATAAAGATTAATTTTTACATTTAAGAATAGCTGTTAACCCACGACTTCGTAAGAGTAAAATGGATTTTGATAAAAACTTTGATCTCTGTATAGTCCGGGGGTTGATTTTTTAAAATCTGTATTTGGATTCGAGTCCTTCACTATGAACATAAAAATCGGTCAAGCGGCTTAAGCGTAACTTTGATTTTGATAAATCCGGCCCTGTAACTATACCTTGCCAGTCTACTACCTCAAGTCTTGCCTGATTAATTTACTGGTTACTCTATTTCTAAACAAGACCACGACAGTTGCAGGTAGGACGACCTTTTTTTGAAATTGCTAGTATGTTACTAACTGTGAGGTTTTTACAACTTTACCGGACTATATTGGGCGGAGCAAATAGCTCAGCCCGACACATCTTTACTTAAATGGATTGGACTGTTCCCTACAACGCCAGCAACAAGGGCTGTCTCCCGGGCGACCGTACCTCGACTTGGTGCTGCGTTCTGGTTACTGGGTGGACTTGATGGAGGAGTAGTGGCTCGTCGCCCGTCATTAGGCGCCGGGCACAAAAGAGATCTTCGTCTCCGAGACCGGTGGCTACGGTGTACTGTATGTAGTCTCTCATGAGTTTTTGTGTAAGTTGGGAGGGAGTATAGCGTTAGACACGGTTATTGGGTCCGGAGGATCCAATAACACGTGACGGGGCCTTCTATGTTTGGTGGGCACGTTCGCAGCCGGAGTGTAGTCACATGCGGGTGCTAACACCGGGTAAGGGTGAGCAGCCGTTATTTCAAAGTAACGTTCCGATAGCTCTTTGAAATGCTGCGCCATTGTGGATAAATCTAGGTCGCGATGAAGTTCCTCGTTACGTACGTACCACGGGCTACCGGTCGCGGTGGCAGTACGCATGAACCTGTTCTGACCTAGGTACTTATAACTTTTTGAGGTGGCACGGGAAGGTATGCGCGAAGGCTGCACAAGCGTAAGCTAATCCGTTCAAATGCTCGCAGCCACTAAATGCCTCTTAAAAAAAGAAAAAAGTAGGCCTAACACAGTTTTTGTAAAGTGTCACTTTGTCACGTAGTGACATTTTACTATTTTTATTAGTTATTAGAAACGGCTTAATACGAACTTAGTCTTGTGCAAGTACCTCTGATGTAATGCTTAGTTCAAAAACCAATTAAATTTGATTTCACTCACATTTAGAAAATAATGTAACTACTGAACAATTACAGACGCTTTATTAAAGGAAATAAAAGTATTTTCACATCCGTATCCCCGAAGTGGAAAGAAGAGAGAGAACCCCTATCCAAAATTAGCCGATGATACTAAATTCCCACGATGTGATAAATGGCGAACCTTATCGCCAATATGGCATACACCAATTTGGCGCAACTTTCATATAAAAAAATAAGTTAGCTTTGTTTTTTATTCGCTCAAATCATGTGACACTAGTTGCCTTATATCTGAATGTCTTTAGACTTACTTTTAAATTATACGAGTTATAATTTTTCAAGTAAACTTGATACAAATTCGGGTTTGCTATGTATCTATGGAAGTCCTGCCTCTTATTACATAGTATTTAGGTATATACTCTTTGGCATACACTACATCCAGCACCGGGCCCGATGACTTTTTTTCTTATCTGACCCAGAATTCGAACCTGGGTCCTCCTGTAGTCAACTTCAATAGTGTAACCCTAGACCACATATGAGATATAATATTACATACACACTATTAAATATAACTATGTGATATGTAAAAACTCAACTCGTCAAACCTTTATAAAATTTAAATTTGACCAAATTCACAAACTAACTTTTTGGACGTCGGTTGAAAAGCGATTTACAAGTGAATGATTAAGCATGAAGTCATCGACAAAAGGCTCTAAAGCCCCAACATCTTAAGTCACCAGTAAGTGGGTGTATAATATTAAAGTGGCCGCCGCGCGTTCCCAGCTCGGTAAACCTGTCGAACGCACGCCGATGCGCTATTGATGACGTCACTGACAACTTGTAGGGTTGCCAATCACTTTTATTTTCTGGCAAAACACGACAAGTCAAATTCGATAACTTGAAACAGTCCTAACAATAACACAAATATAACCTTAATTTATGCAAATTATATGCTTCTGATTTGTGATATAAAAGTTAGTTAACGACATTGATACACAGTAATACTCGTTAATATTTATGTATTTAATAAACAGCCAGACTCAGAAATGCATTGTTCATCACAGAAATATCCGATATATATCGAATCCAAATCTCTAAAATGACGATGATGATCTTAGTATATTAAAGAAATATTAAAGTCAAAACTTCTAAACGGATTTTTATTTCGAAATTTGGAATATAAAATGACTCAACTGAGCAGTATTTTTTTTGTAATTAGCACTCCTAAGGAATAATGTGAAAGCAATCATAGTTGTAGGAATACGTACCTTATCTATATTTTGTTTTTTTTCCAAAATTATTTAACTAATTTATTTTTAATTAAAATTGAAATGGAGATGCTTTAAAAGGGAAAACGGTTAGTTTAGGGTTCCAAATAGAATAAGGTAAAAATTGCAAGTACTTATTCTTATAAATACGAATAGGTTATGAGCAAACGCCAAGAATGCAAAGAATAAAGTATAACATGAAACCTTGAATAATAGCTTGTTATGGATGAAAGGATTTTCAAATTTTATGTGTACTTAAAATGACAAGGAGCAAACTTTAAAGAAATCATTATTTCCCCTCTATTATTTATTTATTTATTTAAATCCTTCATTGCATTAAAATAAATGATCAAAGGTGAACTTAATACCAAAAAAGCATTTCCTCCCATTTTACCCTGGGTAAACCAAGTTATTATTCTGATAAATGATGACATTGGTAGCATTTTAATGTGGTAACGACTGGAATAAGGAAGATGGTCGCTGCAGTAGTCTGGCTAGACTAACTTACCGAATATGTGAAAAAATCAGCAATTTATTGACTAACTTAACACTTTCGCAGGCGATGGCTTAGTCTCTACGCAAAAACTGAAATTTTTAAAGGATTTTATTTAACAAAAATATTTTACACATAACATTTGACACCCCTGTCTCGACACTGAAGTATTTTTTCGGTGATTTGGCATTTCTGTCTGCAGTTGCTCTGTGTCGCGAGTAATGAGCGCCAGCTATTTATTATTTGGTTTTAATTTAATTCTTTATTAAATTAAACTTCGGCAATTTTGTAGTGATCCTGTCGTTAAGTTATATTTTGTAAATATTTGTGTAACTACTTAAAAAAGATTTCTAAGTTTCTCATCTCCATTTATTTTTACAACAAATAAAAATTATTATTATTTTTAACTCTAAATGAGTTAATGGTTTAATCGTAAAAGCGTAACATACATACATTTCGGCAATTGTGATATTAATGTTAGTAATTCCGCAATTATAATAATATGGCTCTTTGACAAACTACAACAAATAATATTTGAAAATTAACACCCATTTGAGATTTGTCTCATCTATTTCTATCTTAGAATTCATTGAAATCGTCTCAGTCATTTTCACGAACAAAAGGAAACTTGCATACTTTCAAATTTGTAACATTACTACCTAAATCATATAAGTCCAAAAAAATTATAAATCACTCGAATTTACGAACGAATCTGCTATAACTTGCACCACACTCCAGCATCGCTTGCAGTAACCTGAGATATCACCACGCGGTGTAGTACACACCTATATCTTATTTTAACTCCTCGTGCAGATACTTCGCTTGTTCTGTACTTTTGTGACCAAAACCAGGACGAAAACAATACCGAAACACTACTGGTGGTCCGCAATTTAAACTAATCAATAGCTTTTAATCATGGTCAAAACACTGGGTAGTTTATTTAGAGAGCTTGTTCGCTTTTTTCCCCTATCAAAAACATACCTGCACCTACCTATACCATGAGTTGCGTAACAGTGCGTTACTTAGCTCGAAACGTAGGCTAATAGCTTAAAGCTCGCACTTGGAGCTTTCAAGCTTTCGAATCAAAGCGTCAAAACGATCCACACTTTTACTTAGGTACCTACTTTAATCATCAAATTCAATCTCAATCTATCGTAAATTTAGATTTGTACTCAACCTCACACGGTTTGCGTAACAGATGTTAGGTATCTGTAGTTTTAACTTTAACCTGTTCTACTTTTTTTAATAATATCAAAGATAATATCTAATCTCTGATAATATACCACAATTACACTTTTTGACATAAATAATTTGTTTTTTTACAGTACTCGTGAAAGGTCAATATTTTTTTTCGGAATAATCTGTTAATAAATTGTTACAAAATTATCGTGCCAACATATTCCGCCATATTTCAGCATTGTGGTGACCGTAGTCGACAAATATTTGAGTAAATAAAATTAATTTAGTTTACAAATTTCACAAAATGATTAACATTTTGATTAAGTCTCTGTGGTCTAGCGGTCCGGCGTCGGACTTGACTTCTTAAGGTCCTGGGTTCGATCCTCGGGTCGGACAACAAAAAAATAGAAAATGTATATTTTCAATTTTCTAATCTTCTAATAAAGAAAAGGTTGCCCGGAATTGGATATGTGCCCGGTTGGCGATAGACTTGGCACCTCACATTGAGGGACTAACGGCCAATATTAATAATCAATCCTAATCCAAAACTTGCTGTCCAAGATTGATATTTTGATCCATTTTTATGTTATCGCTTGCCAATAACATATCTGTGGACAGGATAAATATGGTAATTAGGTATGGGATAGGCCGCCGGACACGCAGCTATCTAGATTGCTTGAAATCTATTAGATTGAGATACATTATTAACATTGGCCGTTAGTGTCTTCCCTATTTGTGCCTCTGCCTACCCCTGGGGGTTATATGGGCCTAAAATACTCGCTTACTTACTTGCTTTTGATTAAGATTTCCCATATCTACCGTACACTAACACCGTTTCGAAACTGAATTTATAGGGTTTGTCTGGAATCTCAGATTTATCATTTTAGATACTCTTGAACATAATACCTACTAGCGATTAGTTATAATAATTGCTAATTTAGTTAATAATACACTTTTTTAGTTTGACCTATCAGATTCCCACTTCTAATTTGCTTTATCCAGATTGACCCTACTGGTCAGGAAAAGAAACGCTGAAACCAACTCCTTGCCGACAAAAAAACTTAAAATTGGAATTCATAGCCGTATGTATGAAACTCGAGGCAACCAAACGTTGGCAGTTTTAAAGAAGGCTGTTTCTTGATGACACATTAGTTGTAGTTTTTAAGTTTTTGTTTTAATTTTTTTTTCGCTTCTTTTGTTACGTACCTACAGAAAGTATTTGTATTGTGCACTATATGTTCTATATTTCATTGAAACATTCTCTCTGTTTTAAGTTTGCTGGAAGAAATTTATTTTAGAGATGAGCTTTACTTTTTTACAATTTATATTATTACTAAGTACCTATTACTGTTTGAGACTTCTCGCGTCAATTTTTCTCTAACAACCTTTAATATTCAACGTGATAACTTCATGCTGTATAGAGTAATAAATGTTTGCTTAACTTTGTAAAACTACAGTTTGAACTCGTTCAAGATAATTTAAATAGTTGAAAATTGCTCTGGTTTGATATAAGGATTGATATAAGGTTGTCTGCCATTTTGTCATATAATTAGACATGGCGCCAGTCAGTTAATGATTTAATCTAGATCAGGTGCTAGTTTCTGATTTTCAAGTGATTTTAATATTCATAATAATGACATCGCACTATAAAGTGACACTTTTTGGCCGACAGGTTAAAAGTGTCGAAATTATGTTATACTAGCTCTGGTTGCGGCGTTGCCCGCATGGTTATTGGTCCTACAGGAACATTTTTTTTACAATAAAAGTAAAAGTATCTTCACGCCCATATCCCCGATGAGGTAGGCAGAGACACAACCAGGGCTAGCCGAAGATACTAAGTCCCATAATGTGATAGGTGGCAAGACTATCGCCAACCGGGCACATATCCTATCCCGAGCAACATTTTTTTTAGTTAGAAAATTTGGAAAAACCCAATTTTCTTTTTGTTGCAAGACCCGGGATTCAAACCCGGGACCTCATGCAGTCAAGTCCAACAACTGAACCGCTAAACCACAGAGTTTTTTTTTTACAATAAAAACTATAATATGTGTTAATCCAAGCTATGTGTGTGCCAATTTCTTTGAAAATCGGCTAAGCAGTTTTGGCGTTAAGGAGCAACAAAGAAACATACAAACTTTCGAATTTAAAATATTAGTAGATTGTTTCCGTAAGGGATGACACAAAAATCACTCAGCAATAATTTAAAAATAGTACACCTAGCGTCAATTTCTGGCAGTTACTTTTTTTAGTTTATGTAAAATTTGTTGCAATTTGTTTTGACTTTGTTGCAATTTGTTTAATTTTCTTTCATTATATTTTTACATAGATTTTTCCCAATGTTATTTTAATGCGAGGATATAGATTTTATAACATCTGAAGTAAATGATTATTGGTATTATTATTATCATTTATTTTCACTATCTCTTATTTCCTACGTTTATACATTTAACATAAAAAAATAATATTAAAAATATAAACATAAAAAACAGGTTACCAAAAACGGTGGTCTTACAACTAAACCGTCAGTGGTCAGGGCGACAGACTGAGGAACCTCCGTACAATGCGTGCCGTCCCCAAAACTGCTGCCTTCTGAATCCGGCCCTTAACCCAGGGTTGCAGAGCGAGTCTCTTAAGATGTTGGTCGAGACTCTTCGCTATAACGTTTACTGAAACGACTATCGGGACAATTGTTGTTGAATCAACGTCCCACATGTCGGTCACCTCGTGAGCCAAGTCTATGTATTTTGATAATCTTTCCTTCTCAGCTTTCACGAGGTTAACGTCACATGGAACAGTGATATCAACAAGAAAAGC
>NJDC01000974.1:63219-75370 GCA_002245475.1 Calephelis virginiensis
ATATACTTATTTAAAGACCTTAATTAAAATATGAGCTAATAGCTTCATCAAAGCTAAAATAAACATATTTTAAAAATCAACCACCGAAGGCCTAAAACTACTTACTTTGAATAAGTACTTTCTGTTCTAGTCTATGAAAACCTTTATTACGCTGCCGAAGTAACGAGTAAGCAACTAGTGTATTGAGATAAATAAATATCAACAGCAGATAACTAAATATCATGAATTACTGTGACTAATTTGTCACTAAAATATCTGCGATAAACTTGTTAATAAGTTCTTTGTTTCGCAAATAACTAGTATTGAAGAACACACGCCTCTTTCATAAGCAACCAAGTCTGAAGTCATCTTTGCAATTAAATGACGATTCATAGAATTTAATATTTGTATTGAAGCGGCAAAGCTAGTGTTAAATTTCATAATTATATTACCCTAATTAAACGAAAAAATAACGGGTTAGAAAGGAATTAAAAATTTCGCCACGGGACTTGAATCCTCAGTAGCTCAATTGGTTAGAGCATTCGTCGGCTTGAGACGAAAGGTTACAGGTTCAAATCCTGTCTGGGGCGAAATTTTTTCTTTCTTTAAAATTTATAGAATATTAAATTAGCCAAATTTTAAATGGGACCAAACCGAAATCATCTGATTTCAAACAAAAACAATTAATTAGTTGTTCTGAGGTCACATATTTTTAACTTTTAAATAGTTGCACGTGCAAAGGGATCAGACAGAATGTCTTAAAATATGCCTACGTCATACTAATTTTAATAAATTTCATATTTTTTTAACAAATCTCCTCTTTACCTTTGCTTCGGACACATTCCACCTACAAGTGACACACGTCTTAAGCTTTTTTACATATGTCACAATGTGGCGATTCAATCATCTGCAGACACAAATACTAATTTTCCTCGATTTTCTTGGGATTCCTTCATCAGATCCAGACTTGATCTTGGATTTGGACTTGGACCTTGAAAGTATGCCTTTTCAAATATAAAAAAAATTTCAATCGGTTAAGAAATGGCAAGGAAATCGATCAACATACATAAAAAATGTAGGAGTCTACACCATTACCGCCTTTGGTGTTTAAAGGCAGCGTGAATTTCTTACCATCAGGAAATCTGTTTGTTTGCCTTCCATTATTATAAAAAAAACATCTTCTGTCATCAAAGTCGTTTGTAAATGCAAACCCCTTTGGCAGAATGTGTCCAGATCGAAGTCTTAAAATTGATGTCTATTGTATTAGTTATAATGGATTGCAGCAAATGTTGGTCTTACAATGAGGAGGCTGACAACACTTATCTCTTCGTTTTGAGAGCGTTTCTTCATGTCTCTGCCAGTTTATCAATTCTCAGAATCGGCATATCAAATGATATCCAAATTAAGGACATTTTATTTATGTCTATAGCATCTTTAAGCAGCGGTTGTCGTTTACCATCAAGAGACCCGTGTGCTAGTTCGCTAAATTCACTACATAGTATAAAACAAAGTCGCGTTCTCTGTCCCTATGTCCATTTGTATGCTTGAATCTTTCAAACTACGCAAAGGATTTTGATGTGGTTTTTTTTAAATAGATAAAATGTTTAAAGAGAAAGGTTCATATGTATATTTTGTTCCCGTGCGAAGCCACTAGTCTCACATAAAAACTTATGTGTTAGATATATACCACTAATCCTCGCCTAAGTTATATTCGTATTGCATCTATATTATGGAATACATATATTTTGTCTGCATTTCAATTATGTATTGCTAGTAATTATTTAAAACAATTCCATTGTACAATTGAAATGACCGGTGGCGAGTTAATGTGAAGCTAATATACCGTCTGACAGATTTCAAACAATCAATTTTAATTTTGTATCATTTGAGCCTGACCAATGATGTTTGTCATCGTGTCAATTGTCCTGTGGAACCGACAATTTATGGGTTCTCTCTCAAGATGCTCTCATATCTAACAATAAAACTGCGGATCCATAAATAGATAGGTGTTAGTAAAAAAAATTGTGTATCTTTACTTTCATGTACATATTTGTAGTTCTGTTTATGACCACTCCGCTGGGAGAATGTTGTACTCAATTTCAAATCGACATTTCTTTATTTAATGACTATCAGCCCGGTACGTGCTTCGCTACGCATATGACCACATGACTGATATAACACAACAAAAGGAAAAAAGAAAAAAACAACTAAAAAAAATTTCAACATGACAGCACAATCCCCATCTGAAAAAAAAGTTTCAATTTTGCTGAAAAATACCCATTAACAAAATCATCCGCCATTTATTGCATTTATTTGTTACAAAAATGTGATAAATGAAGAACCTTTTGACCGATTTTAAAATGAAATGAAATGATTTATGCAAACTTCACATAAATCACTCATACTCCGAACAAAGGCTAAACATTTTGGTTGGATAGGTGAGTTCTTGAGTTATAAAATAACAACGAAAAGTGGCATTGATTTTTATATACAGATTATGATTATTTTATGTTTAAATTATTGACACAAAATGTAGTATTTGCCACATTTTTTTGTGATAATACCAATCGTAATTCCCGAACGTAAGTAATTGTTTAAGCTGCGTCGCTGTGCTAGAGACAATGGTGGTAATTTTGTTGCGCACTCTAAACTAATTTTAAGTTATCCCTGTCTTCTTTCAACTAAAGTAACAGAAGGAGACAGAACACTTTTAGTGCTGTCAAATTACGTCATTTTTACAGACGTTTAATCTATTACTCGGAAAACGTTGATTAAAAACATCACGATTAGTCCGCACTAATCTGACACGTCTAAACTGTTCCGTCTCTTTTGTTTGTGTTTCATTTGAGAGAGATAGCATGCATCTAAAATAAGTTTAGTTTATGAAAAGCAAAATCACCACCAATGTGCAAGTCTAGCGGCGACCTTAGCCCCTGGACCGGAACATCACACTGCCAAAACTGTCACTTCAGTGACAGGAATAAAAAATGCGGAAAAATCCCTACCTGGATAGGTGGCTGCAGAGCACTCCATCACCTGCTTCAAGCCAGTTAATGACTTGAATGACCTGTGAAACACTGAAGAGAATATTGAAGTATACTCAAACACGATGCGCAGGAGTTGTCCCTTAACAGTTGAAAGCTACTTGCCACATAAAGGTTGCTCTATTTTTTAATGCATTTACATTTTAGAATGGGTGCCTTTATGTCTTATAATCTCTTACAGGTAACCAACAAGTTGAAAATAAATGAATTTTAAATAGCGTTTAAGTTACTGAACCAAATAAGAAAGTTTTTCACAGAAAAGCAAGAAAATGGACACCGGCTAGTAATAATAGTGGTGATGGTAATGGTAACCGGCATCTACGGACATAAATAACAGCTTTATGCAGGCCTTTATGGAATGTACGATTTCTATTCCTGAAGATTCCCATGTATCGGTTTGGAAGTTAGCGACAAATCGAAAGTAACAGTTGTGTACAGAGGCCCTCTACCAAGTATAAAACGTTTTCGGAAGTAAAGACATTTGTTAAGAATCACAAAATTATTAAAACTTAATAGGTACATATTTGAAAATCATGAAAGAATTGTGACCTATTCAATGACCTGAAGATATATTAGAAAGATGATTTGAACAATTTACTATGAGGGTTCAAAAATTTATAACAGATTTTTTGGAATTCTTGTATGTTTGTTAAAGTAAAAGAAGAGCAGAAAATAGATGATTTGTTAGTTTTATAATATAAATTGACAAATAAGTAAACAAAAATAAATGACCGCATTACGACCGTATGACAACCACTACTTTTGTAATATAACTACAGAAACAAACCTAATAAAGGCATTAGTATAATCAAATAAGCGAAACCCTTAAAAATCCTAAAAGAATTTTATTCGTCATATAAAAGAAATATCTAATACAATTTTTTTAATAAAAAAAATCTATAAGCAATTCACACGAATTGATCTAAACATATCTACAATAAGCAAATTATAATGTGCTTGTACTATGGGCGTTTATTAATGATAATAATATTATCTATACTAATATTATAAAGAGGAAATGTTTGATTTTTTGTTTGTTTGTTTGAAATAAATAGGCTCCGAAACTACTGGACCGATTTCAAACATTATTTTACCCTTAGAATTCTACATTATCCCTAAGTGACATAGGCTTTGTTTCATTAAAATCGGTGCAGTAAAAACCAAATAGCGCAGGCTAAGCTGCGTGAAACTGCTAGTGAATGATAATAATACATGAAATTACACACACAAACTGAATAAATAACTAAACGCTACTACAAATACGAAACTAAATCACAAAAATCCTGTCGCTGTCGAGAATTGTACCCTAGCCATATAAATGTGCTATAGTTCGCAGCTACTAAGGGCCGCTTAAACTATTAAATATAAACCCTAGTTAAAAACTAACACAGTTAATTAACCTAGGAACGTTCAAGTGAGCCTAAGACGGTCAAACGATAGGTAACACACGTTTTCAAACTAAGATATTCGCGTATCCTACTAATATTATAAATGCGAAAGTATTTGTTTGTTTGTTACTCCTTCACGCAAAAACTTCTGAACCGGTTTCCGTTAAATTTGGCACTCACATAGAGGGTAACTTGGATTAGCACATAGGATAGTTTTTATCCCGAAAAAATGATTTAGCGGGAATATTAACCACGCGGGCAAGACCACGGACAACAGCTAGTAGCGTGTAAGTTATAAGATAACTATTAAATTAAATATAATCATTGATTTTTAAACAACGCAAGTCATATTCACTCATAATTCTCGCATTTAGTTAATTTTCATCTAATATAAGTTATTGGCTATTATAGTCTGTAAGAAATGCACACACTGTATATACCATTAAACATTTCTAAAAATCATTTATACAAAGCACACTTGTTTAATTAACTAATGATTGACGGCAGATTCAGAGATTGATCATTCTGTATAAGCTACTGACAATTCTTGCTAGCCCTTACACAATGCGCACCCTGTATAAGCTACAAATAATTCCCGCTAGTCATTTCGCTACCCCACACCGTGAGAAAAGGTGTCAATTCTATAATAACGATTGTGTGTGCTCCTCTTTAGACAACGCGACCAAATAAATAGTATTATTGTAGCGTTACTTTGAGGGTTCCGCATATTTTTTGTATTTATTCAAATTTGTTAAGAAGTAAACAGAAATTAAAACATTAATTTAAAACTTTGTACAGTTTAGTTTTTTTAATTTAAAGACAGGTATATTTTTTATAGACCTCTTGTTTCAAACCAAAAATAATTATTTCAGTGACTCGAGCTTTCGTATCGGAATACGACAATATCGAGCACTGGTATTAGAAAAAGTTAGAGCGCTGTGTATGGTTTCTAAACATAATTACGATTTAATAAATAAATACGTATTTGAAATTACGATACTATAAATACAATTTTCTCAAAATAATTGGTTATAAGTTTTAACTCTTTCTTTCATTTGTATACTTGTAACAGTGAGTAAATGAAAAACAGGCTTATGATCCATCAACCGGACTGGCAAATTGCCAATTTTCAACCATACTTTTAATTTTTGACATCAATTAAAAATTATGTTATTACAATACGAATAATAGAGACAGAACCTATTTAAAGAATTCGACAGCTCTCTCATAAAATTTTGTTATATATTAGAGATAGCAGTTTTGGCGACAGGGCCGTCATTGTGTATCACTTACCTTGTTTTTAAGTTTTATATTTAGTGCATTTTTTTATATGTAGTTTGGTGTACAATAGAGAGTTATTCTATTATATTCTATATATTTGTGTTAAGTTTTGATGTATTTAAGGGGCGTGTATTTCTTGTCATCAAGAAACCCGTCCACATATTTGACTGCCTTTACAATAGTTTTTTTTTCATTTATCAAAAAAACTGTTGTTTTTCTGAATAATAATTTCATTTTGAATTTTGTACGCTCAAATACATTTAAATTTTATGTTATTATATATACGTTTATGTTAAATTCTAATGTAGCTAGTGGTTTTCTAATTCCACCGAGGAACCCTTCTCTTGGGCGGCCAGTTAAAAGACGCTCCGGGGCATTTTAAAAGGACAAAGCAGTCAGTCAAGTGGAACCATTGATACCTGAGAAGACCCATTATTGAATTGTTTATTTCTTAGTACCTTTAGCGAGTGCTTTTTTTAATCTACATTCTGGTGTAGGGATGTGACGATGCTATCACCCACTAGTTGAAAAACATATTTTGATCTAGGTCTCCTGTGTAGAATAGATGACCTCCCTTCCTGCCTGAGGCAAACATAGGTTAAATAAGTCATTACCAACAAAACCGTTGGTGGTGTAGTGCTGCGTAACTGTAATGACAAAATTTGGCGCTGTCATGTTACTGTCTGCATGTCTGGGCCAGCCAGACAGTAACTGGGCAGTAAATGGGCAGGGCACAATAGGCCTCTAATAACGGTCACGGAATAGCGGCAAACCTATAATATCTATGGTCAAAGGCCAAAGTTATCTCTTAATATCAGAGGAAATCGGAACACAGCCACGATATCCTCTTCCGAAACGAACCAAGATCCCACCCTAAGCCGAGGTACGGTCTCATAGGAGACACTCTTAGGGAGGGGGGTCCAAGGCCCCACCCAAAATTCAATCTCTGGCTGAGCAATCTGCTCGACCCTTAGCCCGGTGAGGTTGTAAAAGTCGTTAGACGTACACAACAGTAGCATTTCGAAAAAAAAAAATTAAAAAATCCGTCTTATTTCTAAAAGGTTGGAAATACAAATGTTACATTTTAGGTCAACACTGGTCACTGTTTTTATGGAATAAGATAGAGAACAAACACGCAGCTCTCCTGATGACGACGACAGATGTTACAGGTTCGTAGCGGTGCCACCAGAGCGTTTGGCTTCATATACAAGTCTACTGGTTAACTTGCCTTCTGGGCTGTCACAGTGGGTTATTATGGCAGCAGCAAAAGATAGAAGCAAGAAGTGTACCTTCGGACACATGTTCTCTACGTATAGTATTTTGTTTTCATGAATTAATAGATACAAAGTAATAATAATAATTGGAATCATTTACTCTAGGTATTATTATTTGGAAATACATTATTTAATCTATTTTTTTTTGTAATAGTTCATTTACGGCCAATGTTAATAATGTATCTCAATCTAATGGATTTCAAGCAATCTAGATAGCTGCGTATCCGCCGGCCTATCCTATACCTTATTCCCATAGTTATCCTGTGCACAAATATATTATTGGCAAGCGATAACATAAAAATGGATCAAAATATCAATCTTGGACAGCGAGTTTTGGATTAGGATTGATTATTAATATTGGCCGTTAATCGTATCTGTGGTCTAGCGGTCCGGTAGCAGTAAAAATGTGTTTTAAAAACAACGTTGCCCGAGTTTGGATATGTACCCGGTTGGCGATAAGTCTACCACCTACCACGATGTAGGACCTTAATGGTAAATGGCAATTAGCATTTAGTAATGTGCGTTCGGAGTTCGGACACAATATGTTCTCTAAGAAAATAGTATTTCGTTAATTATTACAGTATTTCATGAAATAAAAGATATAATTTTCTATGAGGTATATAAGTTCAATATGTTTATTTGTAAAAAGTTTAATAAGTGCAAAGTAATAATCTACAGTTAAAGATAAGCCTTCTGGAGTTTTGTTAATGAGACATTTTTGTTAATTATTGAAAAATGACAGCGGTTAGCCCCGAGTGTAATGGCAACGTCAAAAATCATCTAACGTAACTTTCGCGTTAGTGAGTAAACTTGTAACATGTAGTTACACGTTTTAAGTGCGAGTGTAATGCCATTGGAAAATGAAAATGAAAATCGTAAACGCGATGGTAAGTGAAAACTACATGTGGCCAATACACTCGGGGCACTGGCAACTTATTTAAAATATCACGATCTCTTAGATAGGTTATTAATATTGGCCGTAACAGTGCCCCCCGTAACGTTACTTTGTAGTTTAGCTGTAGAAACTGTATCCAAAGGTAACCCTCTAACCGGTATAAATTCAAAAAGGAATAGGTAAGGCCTTAAAATAGGTTTGAAAGCTTTGATCATATTAACAGGATAAACAAGATCGCCTCTGTGGTCTAGCGGTCCGGGTGTTGGAATTGACTTCATGAGGTCCCGGGTTCGAATCCCGGGTCGGCCAACAAAAAGAAAAATTGGATTTTTCCAATTTTCTAATAAAAAAAAATGTTGGTCGGGATTGGAAATGTGCCCGGTTGGCGATAGGCTTGCCACCTATCACATTGTGGGACTTAGTATCTTCGGCACTCGTGGGTGCCTTGGTTGTACCTCTGCCTACCTCTTCGGGGATATGGGCGTGAAGATACTACTAAAGCTTTGATAATGTTAACAGGATAAACAGCGTTGTATGTTTTGAGCCGATTTACGTCATCATGATTAGGTCTTAAATATCCCAGTTCATAGAAACTCTTATTTGCAAAACTATTCATGGAAGGAAACAACTCATTTAATAAAAATAAACTATGGATAAGTAAGTTTTACCGTAGGTCCTGGACCTCTATGTAGGATAGACCATCTGCCTCTCTATCCGGCAGCTCGTAAGAGGCGAGCACTGGTTAAAATATAGGTCATCACCAACAAAACTACTGGTTCTAGATTGTGGAGCAACTTGTCCGGGTAGAGCTCCATAGCCTTACCTATTCCTGTCGCTAATTGACTCTGCCATGTTTCGGTCTAGAGGGTGGGGGTAGCCTGTAGCTTTGCGCAATAGGCCGAACACTCCGGCCACAGGCCAGCAACGCACCTATAACATCCATGTTGTCTATAGGCCACGGCTATTTCTAACCATCAGGAAGGTCGTGTACTAGCTCGCTGACCTCTCGCTTTAGTTTGGGTTCGACTCTCATCCCGCGATTAGTTTAAGGTACGACTTGAGATCAACAATGTGTAAAGTAGAGTATCTTTACGCCCATATCCCCGAAGAGGTAGGCAGAGGTACAAACCAAGGCACCCACGACTAGCCGAAGACACTTAAGTCCCACAATGTGATAGGTGGCAAGCCTATCGCCAACCAGGCACATTTCCCATCCCGACCAACATTTTTGTTGGCCGACCCGGGATTCGAACCCGGGACCTCATGCAGTTAAGTCCAACACCCGGACCGCTAGACCACAGAGGCGATCAACAATGTGGAAGGTAACAAACCTTTCGCCAACCGTTCACTTATCCAAGCCCGGGAACGGTGTAACGTTGTTTTGTTAGAAAATTGAAAAAACACGTTTTGGGTGGCCCGACGTGGGAATCAAACCCGGTAAACTATAGGGGCTAAACATAATATCCTCTTAGTTTTTTGGTCTTTCTGTCTAGAAAAATCTGGATCAAATACTTTCTTACCAAGCATCGCTTAAGAGGCGAGCATCGGTTTGTTTATATACTACTGCCCTGACAAATACAAAGTAGAGCTCTATCTTATTCCTGTCGCCACAATATTAGTGCTCGTTTATGTCGTGTTCCATGTGGAAGGGTAAGGATCCGCTATGCCCGCAACTTCGTACATTGTTGAAGAAGCTTTTCGTAGTTATTGTTATGAAAGAAATATTTTTTGCCGTAAAAGGTATTCTAGATGTTGATCAGAACAGTAAACTACTATTACATAGAATTTGTTTAATAATCCGTTCAGGAGTTTTATCGTAATAAGGGAGCAGACAAACAGACAAACCGACTTAAATTTGGATAATCCTCAGTTCTATACCCTGAATACAATACGTAGAAATCATCGTTTTTAAAAACGTTTTATTTATAGATTTAATTTTATTACTGTTTCATTGTATTTTTTATATTATTTGAAGGCAAACCAACAGACGGATTTCTTGATGGTAAGAATTCACGCCGCCTAGAGACACCAAAGGTGGTAATGGTACGTTGTCAACCTTAGGCCAGGACGTTATCCTTGAAACTGGAACACGTCAACGGCAAGCACTGACATTATGGCGGCAGAAATAGGTAAAGCGGTGGTACCAATCCGGGAGAGTCGCTACGAGAATTTACGACCTAGTATAGTATATTGTATGTATAGAATCACTATTTGTAGCAGCATATTGTAACACTTTCAAAACAAATATTCATAAACCAGCTGTAAAAAAAGAATGGCCCGTTCTGCGCCCGGATAATGGTCACTCTAGTCATGACCAATATGAAATGATTTCAGAAATGAATCAGAATTCAAAACCGTTTATTTTTTTAACCAATTACTAGTTCGGTATAATCAGGAACATCTGGGTTAAATGGAACAACAAATACGAAGAAGTGGATCCGGAGACGCTACCAGAGTTAGGATGAATTATGACGTCATTAATGGAAAACGTAATTTTTTGCCTGTAAGGATTAGTGGTTGGGCGTTGGCGTTGACTACATGAGGTCTTAGGTTCGATTTCCGGTTACGTACGGCAAAAATGTGTACGGCTGTGCTCATGATTTTTTTGTACATTTGTTATTGTATTACTCGACAATAAGAAACAGATATGTATGGTTATTTTTTTGTAGAGTAGGTCGAAAACCATTGCTTGGGTCCTAATAATATATAATATATGTTCACATATATTTGGAGGATTTTGGAATTATGATTCATTAATGAATGAATATACTATATTAGGCACCAAACGTTCACTTTAAATACTCTATATATACATAGGTGCATACATACATATCTTTACGCCAAAGAGTCTTTGAAACCGGCGTATTTGTATGAAAAGGGTAATGAATGTGGGGGAAGCCAGGTAAGTCTGCCAGGATCGAGAGACTTGGCATTCGATACTCTCTGTCTACCACGTAATGGACTTGGTGTGAAGATTAAACACTGTTATAATGTTAAACCTAATGGTGCAAAAATGCGGGCTTGGGTTAAGACAAAGGGTTATTAAAAATGAGTAAAATTAGGATATACATTCATAAATCAATTAAATACACATATACATCTAGAACTTCACCTAGATAATAACCTGATATACGCCGAAAACATGTATTTTCGCGTAGGTTTTGGAATCTGAGCTTGTATCTTTAAAGGTAGGGTTATCAACTTAAGAAATTGTTATAAAAACGTCTAAAGTTAAACGTTGCTAAAAATAGCTACACAAAAAAAAATTAACTTACAAAATCAAACTGAAATATGTTCGTACACTTCCAGTAGGTTCAAAATAATAAGAGCATACACCACAATACGAACTAATAGCTTAATTTTTATAATTCTTCTGTAGATGTGTATTTCACATAAGTTCTTCTAAACGCCTGGACCGGTTTGGTTGACATTTTTTGTGTACGTTTCAGCAGATTCCTCGATGATTTGAAAACACAAATACACCCGGTTCAAGGCGCCACATTTGGTCAACAAATTAAGGCTACACGAAGTTCATTGGGTCGACGAGTGTTTCTTAAAAATAATATAATTTGGACACGATTTACATCACCAACTCATGGCTCTATAGACCTCTTTGTCATCCTTAATGTTTTTCAACTCTATTTCGACCAAATGTCTTATTTCATGTTATTGGTCCACTCTCCCCTTCTTCAGTAGGAAGAATATAAGAAATGTGCCTCTTCTAGAACTATAATTCATACATAACTATGCGCCAATGCTCTCGCCGTCCTCTGTTTTACTAGCCAATGGTGATTTTGTCGGTTCCGTCCACATCTTAAAATATGTTTTTATGGCAACAGAAGGCAAGCAAGCAGATGAATTTTCTGATGACAGAAAAATGAATATTACATATAGACACACTTGTTAACAGTGAAAAGTCAACCTGAGGCTCCACGTAAGTATCCCGGCTACCCTGCCCTAAAAACTGGAAACGACAATGGCACACTATAGCAATAAGTCGTTACTGAACTATTTTTTTATGATATAGGAAGGCAAACAAAAAAAAAGTATCTTCACGCCCATATCCCCGAAGAGGTAGGCAGAGGTACAACCAAGGCACCCACGACTAGCCGAAGACACAATGTGATAGGTGACAAGCCTATCGCCAACCGGGCACATTTCCAATCCCGACCAACATTTTTTTATTAGAGAATTGGAAAAATCCTATTTTCTTTTTGATTTTGACCCGGGATTCGAAGCCGGGACCCTATGCAGTCAAGTCCAACACCCGGACCGCTAGACCACAGGGGT
>NJDC01000974.1:116611-126873 GCA_002245475.1 Calephelis virginiensis
ACCCTGCCCCCCGCGGCTTAGTATAAAACGTGCGGGCGCGGCGCTCCCGATTTTATTAGCGTTACGGGCACGGTCGCATGCACATTACAATCTCTTTTCCACCTATAATATATAGGTAGGTAGGTTCCATATATAATTCCAATTTCATTATATTCGGATAAGTAAAACACAAGAAATTTTACACTTTATTATCAAACTTAAACTTAGCCGATTTTTTGGCTATTTCCAGGACTTTCATGTTTCGTATTACACTAGGACGGTCTAGCTACATACATTTTATCATTTCACACATAAATCTAGACAATAGAACCTATTTCAGACATAAATTTAACGTAAATTACGATTGCAAAATAACATGCTCAAAAACGCTATAAAACATTCTAAAACCTATTCAAAAACATCATTTTCTAAGTTAGATTTATCATATAAACCAAAACAGAGTATATAAGCTCATAATTATATACAAAAACTTTGTTATTTACTTAAACTAAAATCACTCATATGTCAATATTCACATAGGCTCAAAATGTCCGTAAGGTACCACCGCGTGCCATCCTTCGGATTGGGTCACTCCCGCCGATACCGTCTAGTTGTCTATGGTCATATGCTACATTGTCTTTGGTCGTCGTGCACAGTTATCTGTCTTCTAACATTATGTAACGTATATTCCTAGGAGTGGTAGATTTATAATTGTACTAGCTGCCTGTTCCGGCTTCGCTCGGATAGTTTTTTTTTAAATTGAGATGTAAGTTATCCTATCTTTCAAGTTGGATCAAACTGCATACGGTGTGCAAATTTGATTGAAATCGGGTAAGTAGTTTAGGAGTCCATCGCGGACAAACAACGTGACACGTAATTTTTATATATTAAGATAGACGCGTCACAGGTGCCTCTTGTCGGTTTACGTGAAATAAAGATTTATTATTATTATCATTTATTTTTAATGCCTCTTATTTTCTACGTCTATACATTTAATATAAAAAAAATATTAAAAATATAAACATAAAAAACAGGTTACCAAAACCGGTGGTCTTACAACTAAACCATCAGTGGTCAGGGCGACAGACTGAGGAACCTCCGTACAATGCGTGCCGTCCCCAAAACTGCTGCCTTCTGAATCCGGCCCTTAACCCAGGGTTGCAGAGCGAGTATCTTAAGGTGTTCGTCGCGACTCTTCGCTATAAGATTATTACTATTATTATTAATCAGTCAGTGTATTTGCAATACCATAAAAATCTAAAGCGAAAACTAAACACCGAAAGCAACTAGGGACCGAATCGAGAAACTGTGAAAGTTTGCAAAGCTAAAACATATGGACATGGCTCGGACATTGTCAAAGGAGTGGGTCCTCAATTCGGCTTTATGTTTTTTTTTTGAGTTTCTAAATCGACTCCTCTGCCAATCATGAAAGAATTTTGGTGATTTCATTTTTGTAACAATTCAGAAATAAATTTTATGACAAATGAATTAAACACTTTTTGAGAAAAATTTAAATGCTTTTTCAAATTGTTTATTTCGAGTTTTAAGTCGATTTATGAATATCTTGTATTTAAAATCTCGTATCGTCATGTTTGTGCGCAATAAACTGATAACATGATGTAAAATTAGCTTTATTTTAATTATTGATCAAGCTATTTGGCACTAACATAAATGTTGCAGCAATTAATCAGCACAAGAAATTAGGACTAATAATTTGCAAAAAATTGAGCGATTCTGTCCAATTCGAAAGCACAACGTTGCTAGCTTAATAAATAATAAAGCTAGGATAATCAATTTTTGGTGAAGTTGTTTAAGTATTTTATTCGGTTTTTGCAACATTTCATTAGCACTAAATGAGCACTTATTATTTGCTTAAAATAAAATGATTCTGCCCAAGTGAACGTTTAGGATTTATTAACGTTATACCTGCACTAATAGTCTTGAAGTCTATCTCTCGTTTGTAATATGGTAATTTATTGCCGCTAATTATTTTGTTATTATTTCATTGATGAAAATTTGTATGTACTGTAAGTGATAAAAAAATATATTTACAATACAATATATTTAGGCATTTTTCCTAATAACATGTCATATCCATATTAGCCTACTGGCGTCTAGATATATAACATAAGGGCGGTCAGCAAAGGTCTCAACTACATACTGACTGCACTGCACAGATTAAAAATACACAGACTATTCAATAAACTTTAACCATAACAGTTGATAGATAATTAATATAATTTAACTGAAACCTAATTTCAACTACCTACAAATGGCTGGTAAGCGGTATAGAGCTAAAACAAATTAGTAATGTGGCAACCAAATATAATTAAAACAATAGTAATAAAAATATCTTAGCAACAAAGCTTTAGAAAATCTATCTACATATATTTATAGGTTATTAAAACCGTCAAGCAATTAACAAAGTATGTGAATCCTTTATGAGGTAAAATATTTTAAGTATCTTCACGCCTATATCCCCAAACAGGTAGGCAGACGCTCAACCAGGTCATCCACGACTAACCGAAGTCACTAAGTCCCACAATGTGATAGGTGGCAAACCTATCGCTAACCAGGCACACATCCAATCCCTAGCAACATTTTTTTTATTAGAAAATTGGAAAAAAACACATTTTCTTTTTGTTTACGCCCGACCCTGGAATCTTATCTGGGACCTTATGAAGTCAAGTCCAATACCTGGACCGCTAGACTTCAGAGGCGATTAATATTGCGAAATATTTTCTTTCTTTTAAATATGTAAAAACGAATGTAATGTTTAAATTATTAAGGTAATTTTTATTTTCTTTTAAGATTCTTAAGAAAACACACAAACCGTTTAAAACTAATGACGCCACAGACAAACACTCCCAAACATTTATAACATCCCTCTTTTTCCATCGGGCATTAACTATGAAAGAAAAATACTTACGTATATAAATATCAGTATGTATAACATAAGCTATACTTAAAATATCAAATGAACACATTTTATGCTTTAGGTGTAGAATTAAATACGAGGAAAACACCTATTTTAGTGTGTAAAATTTGCTCGAAATTCGAATTCGTTTAAATTAGAATATAGATTAGAAACACAAACTAATTGTGGCCCTGGTTTAACAAAAGAATTTATTGGAATTGGATTTGAATTACAAATAAACGATACTTGAATTACGTTTGTATGAAGAATTCAGTGTTACTGTCACTTTAATCAATACAAATGAATAAAATTAAAATTTAACAGTCTGTAATGCAAAATACTTCAGGTCTTAAGCCGCTAGCGAGATTAGAATTCAATTCTTGACAGTGTTAATATTCTAGTCTTTGGTTGGCAACGCTTCTACTATGTCTGCTATCCATATTCCATAGTACATGTATTACTTGTCATCGCCATACGTTTGCTTATTTGCGTTCCTATAATATGTAAAATGGTGCTAGTGCCCGCCATTGTATTCCCTGAAAGTTATATAAAAACAGGCAAGAGAAGAAGATAAGAGGTTCCATGGTCCCACATTGGACGCGGGCCTTAGATCTTAGCCATACGATAGCGACGTCCAAGTATTACAATAACATTTGTAAACCAGTGGTTTACATAAAAAGTGGGATGTCACAAGTTTGACTTGGCTGTGTGTAAGATAGTGTGTTTATATGTGTGTCTGTCTGTGACATCATAACTCCTAGAAATCCAATTTCAATGCATTTTTTTTAAAAAATAAGGTATTATTGAGATGCTTCTTAGTTATATAGATAGGTGTTATCAAGGGATTTTTTTTTTAATTTATGATTTTATCTATTCTCCCCACGTTCGGTTCTCCCCAGCATCACGAGAGCTGCCTGTTTGTTCGTCGTCGTATAGCTTAAAAAATGATTGTCGATGGGTTGGTATTGTTGGTCTATTATCTCATTAATCTACTAACGCCTTATCTGTGTGGATTGTAGACATAAACAATGGTTACTCAATGCAGAGCCCTATATAAAATTGACCAATCTGATTAAAGATGGACATTGCAACACAAATCTACACATATAAGATTATAAGCAAATATCTGAACATTAAACATATTCCCGGGTACGTGGGTTGGCATTCCATGATCAAATTGACCGGGTTTTATCCGAGGCAGGTGTCAAGACTTTAAAGCCGACGAATTATATGAAAAGGGTAACGAATGTGAAGAAAGGTAGGTAGGTCTGCAAGGATCATGAGATTTGACCCTCAATACTCTCTGCCTACCCCATTAGAGACTTGGCGTAAAGATAAGTAAGTAAATTCCAGAAACAACTAAAATATTAAAATACTAGCATTTGACCTGGCTTAGCCGCACGATGTCCCAAATGCGTAAGTATCTTCAGGCCCATATCCCCGAAGAGATAGGCAGAGGTACAACCAAGGCACCCACGACTAGCCGAAGACACTAAGTCCCACAATATGATAGGTGGCAAGCCTATCGCCAACCGGGCACATTTCCAATCCCGACCAACATTTTTTTTTATTAGAAAATTGGAAAAATCCAATTTTCTTTTTGTTGGTCGACCCGGGATTCGAACCCTGGACTTCATGCTGTCAAGTCCAACACCCGGACCGCTAGACCACAGAGGCGACCCAAACGCGTAATATCCGTTAATGCTTTTCGGACCTCGTTTTACAGATGTTATAATGGTGTCTACAAAAATACGAGTCTACAAAACTTACGGAAGAACGTAAACGAAGTTTTAACAAGGGGTTTAGAAATTGCTTCTAAAAACCAACATACAAATATATGTTAAAGTATAACATACATTCAGGTACTTATTTATATGTTTATAGTATCGCCAAAACCATAAATATGTAACATTGATGCATATCCATAATCCACGCATTATTAAACGATACAACTTCCTGCAATTAAATATATTTCCTTTAGCATCGACTCTGATAAGAAGTGATTGTGTAATTCGGGTCCCTAGCCTTTTGTTAGTGTTTTGGTAAAAAAAAACATTCAGAAGTTTTCTCGTGATGTGGCAAGTTTATGTCGTAAAAACTGGCCCCGGGCAAACGGGTTCCCTTTTAGGAAAAAGTCATCGCTGCCCATGACATCGATACATACAAATAATCAGTTGCCAATGCGATGCTGTCTACCTAAACGTTTATGAAGCCTCTTCTTCAAAATACCCATATCAAAGGTTCTTAGAAATGCAGTCTGAGGGAGGCTCTCTCGAAATTTTACTACTCTTAAAGATAGGCAGGTACATAATGAACATTGGTGCAAACGAGCTGTCGTACGCACCTAAACAACAAGAGGGTGTAGATAGAAAGCCTTACAATATTGTTTATACATACAAAACGCTAATGCAATTTATGTCAGCTTTGTAAGACGTAATTTTTTAAATGCAAACAGTTTTTATGTCGGAGATAAATATAGTTTTTCTGAAATTCAAAATAAGAAACAGGTCAAAAATATGACATCTGTGTTTTTCTTACCTGCCAGTGCTCTTAATCTAGCAGTCATTGTTTATGCTCGTCGAGGCGTCTCATCAAACGCGAACAAAACGTTTGACAGCCGAGCGAACGTTTAGAAACTTGCATAATAAATTATCAGCTAAGGTGACAACCGGTGACGGGAAACGGGGATGACTGTTTGACATAATACCTTTGCAACTCCAAAAATAAAAATGAATATTTTTACTCAATTGTGAGACAAATAATATTTTTTAGAACGTTGCACTCTGGGTCTAAATCGTTACACTGCATGAGTATGATTTTGCAAAAAAAACCGCAAACAGCCAAACCGCAAAAATCGACATTGATTTTAATAATTTAGACAAATAAGTACACTATAATTGAGCATAGGTGACAATAGAACGTGGAATCTCGGAAGTAGTTTTTTAAAATAATATTAAAAAAATCAGTTCAGAAATTGAAAAATTGATTTACATGCATAAAAAGCATTGGAGGCGAACATACAACCTCCTTTATTAAAATCTCCAAAGTATTTAAATTTTAGAAACAAAATTAATTTTTAATTACATATTGCTTCCTTTCATTTGATTTTTTTTAATTTTGATGCTATATATTTATGGATTGCGATGGGCTAAATTATTTTACTACGCTTTTATACTCGGTTAAGCACGTTAAAAGATAAATTAATGAGTAAGCTAAATAAAATAATGATCTTAACATCCACTGTTCAATAGTTTATATAAACGAAGATACAGAATAATATTATTTAATATTATTTATTATTCATTAAATCCTATTATTCTGATTAAAATCCCAATGTTTAATTATTTTGTCTATAGATTAAACCATAAACCATGTTGAATTCTCGTAAACCTAAAACCCTAATTCCAAGTCTGTTGAATAAGGAGTTCGAGTGTTAATATACATATGATATCTATGGTATTTATAGGCAATTGTTATCTTTTCCCATTAGAAGGGCCTTGTGATTGTGTCATCTCACATTAAAAATACGACGACAATTTTTAAATCCATTTCTTCTCTTAAGACAGGCTAAGGCCTATATCCATGCTGCCTCTTCTGGCATACAACAGTAATTTCCAAAAGTAATAAACAATATTTTTTTTAATTGCAACATCAATCAGACCTATCGCTAGAAAACGATGTTTAATAAAAACAAAAAGAAAGGCTCCCACTTCCATTAGCCGATGTGTCAATTTATACGATCTAATGAATCGAATACATCGATCTAATCGAAATAAGATTAGGGCTGTATTTTTTGGATTTAATTAATGACTGACACTTTCTAACGTAGATACGACTTGTAATAGAATAGAAGTAAAGAACGCTTCCTTAAAACAAAACGTCAGTCGAAAAACTGATATAGAATAATCTATACATTTAACTCAACAGTAATAGTACTAAATCTGAACTTTAAGCATTTTTTTTATAAAACAGTGCCTCCTACGAATTTTTTGACGGATACGGAACCCAAAACGAGGGTTATTAAAAGTTTTGTTTGTTGTTCACTTTTCACGCAAAACTCCGAAACGGATTTTTAGAAAAGTTTAAAATAAATCGACGAATTATAATAAGATATTTTTGAGCCATATTAACATTGCTCGGTAAGGTTAAGATCTCGGAAGGTATATTATACCTATTATAGTTACTGGCTTTGATGGTAAGAAATACACAATGTCTACAGATAGAAAAGTTGATACATCGCCAGCAACCGGTCTCTATTCTCTAGTCTTACGCGTCACATTTTTAAGGATAGCATTAATAACCTATTTATGTTAAGAGATAGGGCTACTTTAGATCAATACTATCTCTATCTGTAGATATGTTAAAAATATCGGCCGTTAGTGTCTTCAGCTTTTTTATGGTACAGAAAACCACAGAAACACGCACGGCTCTCCTGGTGGTATGAGACAACCCTGAACAGTAGACCATAGATGTGATAGGTAATTCCGTCGCTATCCTATGGCCGGAGCGTTAGGCTTAATGTGCAATTCTACAGGCTCGAGCTACCCTACCACTTGCCACCCACTTCACCTACGTGGGATCTAGGTAAACATTACATATTATATTAAAGTCTGTGATATAAATGCGAAGACCGTATTTTCGATGGAATGTATAATCCCGTCTAAAATAAAACAAAATATGAAATTGCTCATTTCGAGTATATCAGGATTGTAATTAATTATACAATAATATTTTATTTTATAATTAAATAAAGATATAAACTAACAACTTAGAAAAATAAAATAACGTAAGATGAATGGTTACGTATATTTTTAAGAATAACGTTTGTTTTTATTATTTTTACACACATTCCTACTTTTAATCACTTCTGACACAATTTAAATAATGCGCAGAATAACAAAAAGTCAAGTGAGGCTTCGAGATATTTCTTAAAAAAATATTTCCATACACTACTCGCTTTTCCCTTTGCTTTGCTTTTTCTTTGCTTTGCATTAAGGATTTTTATACCGGAACCTACAAGAAGTATTTTTTTATAATTTCAATTCAATCATAACAATTTCCATAATCGTGCATAACAATACCTTAGATAGATTTCATTCGTTTTTTTTTCTCGTATCAACTCTGTTCAAAATTTTGATGGTTTCAGAATTGATTTTTTTTAAATTAAAAAAAAATTAAGCACAGTATAATTTCAAAGAATCGACTCCTATTTTATTACCTTGTTAGGTACAATCGAGGTATGGCCGCGGTGCAGGTGCCTATTTTAGGTTTACGTGAAATAAAGATTTATTATTACTATACAAGCATTTGTAACTTGTACCAAAATCTGTAATTTAGAAAGTCACCCCCTTCCAACAAGTAAAGCACTCAGCCGAGAAGCTTACGAGTGTTGGATTATCTCTCTCTAACCCATGTACGCTAACCCCTCGCGTCGAGGGGTTAGCGTAGGTACATGCTTGATAATTGACCAATAACTTCTAGAAATCGTAAATTCAATAACTCATTCATCTTATTTTGTTGTCTTTAAATTAGAGACAGCCCTGTTAATAAGCTCCCACGCTTTTTGACCACATTCCAATATTGAAAGTGTCGAATGACACGGCATAATCCACGATTTGCAATGACATTGACAAGTAACATGACACTCAGTGGTACCAACCTAGAAAAAATATGGATAACTTAAAGTTGCAGGGAGATTAGTATTGGTAAAAATTGGAATTAATTAAAAAATAATAAATTAAAGTAATTGGAATATTTCTCAATCCATTTTTTCCCCAATTCTTACAATTTAATTTTATAATCTTATAATTTTATAATTTGATTTTCAAGTTAATTTCAACTTATAATTTCAAGTTAATTTAAACTTATAATTTAAAGTTAATTCGGAAAAAAATAATAGACCAATTTCATAATATATTTAAACATTGGCTTCCTAAACTGTAAAAATGAACTTCACTTTTTCTTACACTCAACATAATATCTATACATCCATAACTACAAAAATGAAATTTCCCTCGTCCACCACGCATGAATAGTTGTACCTATTTTGCTAATTATTTTTTTGTTGTGTTATTTTGTGTCAGGAAAAGGTTCTAATGAAGAAAAAAACCGGGAAAAACAATACTTTATCTATTTCCATATAAACTGTTAGTAGCTATTAATGTCAAGCGAAACGAAGTTTGCCGGGTCAGCTAGTATTCACTGAAACTAAATCTCTAAATGAAATATTTTTTTAAAATAATTGATGATACTTATTGTGTACAGAATACAGAGCCGGAAACAAAGGGTATTAAAACTTGATCGGTTTATCAGTTTGTCTATTCACTTTTCGCTCCAAAACTACTAAAAAGTTTGCTTCTAAGTGTTGTATTGGACTAACTTGAGCCCTGGTCAACATTTAGGATACCTTTTAAGGCAGGAAAATCTTTTGTTCCCATCACTAATTATGAAAAGTCATTGCGTCATGTATACGAAGTCGGGGGTAACAGATATAACTTAACATACCCCGAGTTGTTCCTTTGCCGTGTATAGATGTCAACTGCTGACACACCAACCTGCTTGAAAATGGCAAGCAAATCGCTGTTACTACCACTGCACTAGCATTACCAGGTTTTATGTCACTATGACACTCGCCGTAGTCTTGTTCTAGTCTGGAAGGAACAGTAGCCAGTACACGTGCATGAGACATGAAATTCTGGTCTCATGTTGGTAACACATCGTTACCTACTACTTTTGATACCTAAAGTCAAATTAGGTAGAATAAAATAAAGACTCACCCGGATAAGTACCACCGAGATACCTTTTCCTACCCACTTGCTACCTAAATTTGTCTTTGTCATGTTCTGGTTTGGAGAGTACGGTAGCTGGTAAACTTGACGTTATCTTAAAAATAACTTGGCATCGTCATCATCGCCTCTGTGGTCTAGCGGTCCGGCGTCGGACTTGATTGACTTTGAACCCGGGACGTTTGATTCCGGAGTCGGGCAACTAAAAAAATTAGAAAATGTAAATTTTCAATTTTCTAGTAAATATAATGCTGGCCGGGATTGGATTTATGCCAGGTTGGCGATAGGTTTGCCACCTATCACATTGTGGGCCTTAGTGTCTCCGGCTAGTCGTGGGTGCCCTGGTTGTGCCTGTGCCTATTCTTTCGGGGATATCGGCGTGAAGGAGAGCTTGACATCCTCAGGTTGGAAACAGACCACCACCTCCTTGGAAAAGACGAAATATATTTCTAACAATGAGTCTTTCTTCTTCTGCCTGTTTCTATTCAATCCATTTACTTCACTTCCATTATTATAAAGAACCCCTGTATTGGTCCGGGTCTCTGCTGCGAAATTGATGCTGAGTCAATAAACCTATTTCC